>CAUYQV010084536.1:0-31043 GCA_963574575.1 Galagoides demidoff | reverse complement strand
ATTTTTGCTGATGCCCAAGATTTAACCTTTTCCTTATCAATATTTTTTTTCATAATGATACCTCGTAAGTCATAAGTGTCACTTTCAAGGCTGTCGCTAGACTTTTTGCCACCACTATAAAATATAAATAATATGAGTACTATCTGCTAAATTCATGAAATAAATAAATAAATTACTTACCTAAATTATCTGAATAGCTAATTTGTTGATGTCACCTATTAACTAGCACTAGTACGCAGTATGATGTGTATTGTCTGAGAGACAGTTACAAAATGTTTTTGTCACTGCCAATGCCAAAAAATGCCATTGTTCATTAAGTCCAAACAATGGTGGTCAAATTTTAAGAACTGATCAACAATGCGGACTTTGATAAGCAGTTCTCGATAATCAGTTCTCAACAATTATTTGTTATTATTAAAGTTTAACATTATAAAATTAACAAAAATAATATAAAACTCATATCCTGGCTCGGCGCCTGTGGCTCAAGTGGCTAAGGCACCAGCCACGTACACCCAAGGTGGCAGGTTCAAGTCCAGCCTGGGCCCGCCAAACAACAATCATGGCTACAACCCAAAAATAGCCAGGTGTTGTGGTGGATGCCTGTGGTCCCACCTACTTGGGAGGGTTAGGCAGGAGACTCGCTTGAGCCCAGGAGTTGGAGGTTGCTGTGAGCTGAAATGCCATGGCACTCTATCCAGGGGGACAGCTTGAGGCTCCTGTCTCAAAAAAAAACAACTCATATATCCTGGTGAAATAGCCACATGGCAGCCGAAAACTGTCTATCCCTTTCCAGTTCTCCTGCCATTCCCTAGCTTGTTGTGCATTCTTTCCAAAAATTGGGACTTTTTAAAAACACTGTAGGATGCAGGACAAATTGTTAAAAATTGGGACTGTCCCACCAAAAGCGGGATGTCTGGTCACCTTGACCACGAGGTGGCTGCAGACAGGAATGGGCAGATTGCAAAGATAATTTTAAGGTAGGGAATCTGGTCTTCACTCTGGGCTGTTTTCTCATTTTTCTTTGGACTTGTCATCACACCATTAATAGGATTATTTTGAATGATATTTGCATGTCATTTATATATTTTTCTAAAGGGTAAGAACTTCTTGAAGACACAACTTCAGTTTCATTAATTTTCTTGCTTTCTAGGGCTTGGTACCAAATAAAATAGATCAGTGATTAAGACTTAGACATGAACCATTGTTAGAAACTCTCCTATTTTTCCTGCTTCCTTTCCTCCCTCCCCTTCCACCTATTCAACCTCAGGGACAGGGAAGGGGAAGAGAGCATATTCTGGGATCTAACATCTTGGCATTCCTTATCTACCTCTGACTCCCTCCCTTAGAAAAAAATCTATTGCTCAATAAAGCCTCTGCAACCCATTAAAACCTTAATAACTGATAGTGGTCTGTTTGCTTATTAACGCAAACCCTTCTATTGATAATACTGAGCTCTTACTTGAATTTGCCCCCCCCTTTTACTCTTCTCCACAATTTCTTTTTGTTTCTAATCACCTCTGCATCTCTTTCTATTTAGTTATCAAGAAACTAAATAACTTCCAACCCCTTGGGTTATTAGCAAAGTCTCCTTTAGGAGTTATTTATCAGAGAAGCAATGGTCTGTATCTATATTAACAAATCTAAGAAGATGGCAAATTCTCTCGAAGAATTACACTTTATTTTATTTATTTATTTTTTGAATGGGGAATTTTTTTTAAAATTTCAAATTAATATGAGGGTGCAAATTTTTAGGTTACATTGTTCTCTTTGTGAAACAGCCCCCCAGTCAGGGGCATGTTATACATCCTCACAATGTGGACATTAGGTGAGATCCCTGCCCAAACCCTCCCGCCCTCTGCCAATCATCCTTCCCCCTCCCTCACCTCCCCTCCCACTTTCCTCTACCCTTGAACTAGACTATATTAGTGTTTTTTTGTTCTTATGAGCATATAATTGTTTATATATTGATTTCATATTAGTATAGAGTCCACTGGATATTTATTTTTCCATTCTTATGATACTTTACTAAGAAGAATGGATTTGAGCACCCTCCAGGTAAATTTAAAAGATGTAAAGTCTCCATCTTTTTAATGGCTGAATAGTATTCTATTGTATACATATACCACAGTTGTTTAATCCATTCGCGGGTTGACAGGCACTTAGGATGCTTCCATGACTTAGCATTTATTGAGCCATAATAAACATTCTGTTGCAAATGTCTTTGTGGTAACGTGAGTTTTGTTCTTCTAGGTAGATACCTAGTAATGGGATTGCAGGATCAAATGGAAGGCCTACTTTTATTTCTTTGAGTATTCTCCATACTTCTCTTCCAAAAGGCTGTATTAGTTTGCAATCCCACCAGCAGTGTAAAAGTGTTCCCCACTTACCACATCTACTCCAGCATCTGTAGCTTTGAGACTTTGCGATGTGGGCTATTCTCACTGAAGTTAGGGGATATCTCAGGGTAGTTTTGATCTGCATAACTGGGATTTGATCAAGCTAAAAAGCTTTTGCACAGCTAAGGGTACCACAAACAAAGCAAACAGACAGCTTTCAGAATGGGTGAAGATTTCTTGCATGTTATGAATCTGACAAAGGCCTGATAAGTAGAATCTACAGAGAACTCAAATTATACAATAAGAAAAGTGCAAACAATTCTCTCTATAAGTGGGCAAGAGATTTGAACAGAAACTTCTCTGAGGATGACAGACGAATGGCCAACAAACACACAAATTACACTTTTAAATGGAAGAAAGCAGTGGATTTTCCAAGGGACAAAAAGGAGAGAGAATCTGGGCTCACACACCTGAAGCAGGCGCAGCTAAGGTGTGGCTAACCTGTCACATGGTCTTAGAATCAGCAGTGGGCACCGTGTGGATGTTCATCTGTGTGTTTTGTATGTGCTTTATCTCCCTTTCTAATTTCTCCTTGGAATCTAAGTAAAACTCTTTTGGAAGGCCCAGCATGTGATGCTAAAGCAAAACAGAAAGAAGGGAGTTTTATATATATTTAGATTTGAAAATAAGATTCATGGTAAGAGTTTGATGTACCCGAAAACAGTGATTCATAATTTTGTGGGGTAGCAGATTTCCTTGAGAATCTGGCACTCAAAGGGAGAAGTATCTCTCTAGGCCAAGAAGCCAATGTCCCCTTGGGAATCCTATGAAAACTATGGACTCTTGTCTTAGGAGAATGTACATATGCATAAACATTTGTGTGCAATTTTAGGAAGCTGGGAGGCTCTAGAACCCAAGGGAAGAATCCCTATCTTGGCAGGAGAGGACACAGCAGGTGAAAGCTGATGTTGGTTGGGGTCCTCATCCCTTCCAACCCAGATCTTACTTTTCTGGGCTCAATTTTTCTTGCCCCCTGAATTATTTTATTCCATCAAGATCATGTTTATCAACATTTTTAGCACATGATTTCACTTAATCCTGCCAACAACTTTTCAAGGTTGTTATGTTATTTACATTTCACAGATGAAGAGCCTGAGACTTCATCTCAGAACTTGCCCTAAGGTCCCACAGCTATGAATCCAACTTCAGCCCATGCTCTTAATCCCTTCACTAAGTGTCTTTGCAGACTTTATGTTGTGTTCACACATATCAATTACCCAGAATGCCAAAGTGACCTCTGGTCCACCCGGTGGTTACAACCATATATATAGCTATGTCCATTTCCGAGCTTCCACCACCACTCTTTTCTACATTCTGGGCAAATTCATCCTTGTAGGGAATATTTTCCTTATGGAATATACAAGAGTTAGGTGCTTGTAAGATGCAAAGAACATAATATTTTTCTTTTTAGATGGCAACTGATCTCCTTCTTTCATTCTATAGCTATAAATTGAGCAACTACTATCTGCCAGGTTCCATGCTGGTGCCTTAGCAGATCTCTCTGCTTGTTCTCCACAACTGTGTGAGGAAATAGACACTCTGCTCAGGCAAACATGGACCAGATCTGATGCATTTCAGATCAAAACTCCTGAAGGGTGATGGTTCAGGATATTAGAATTTTCCTCCTAAATAACATGAATAGAGTGATCAAAACTTGAAGGAGAGAAGTTTAACTCTGTATGGGAGCATAAGGAATAGAGGAAAGTGCACTGGAGAGGCCTTGGGCTTGGGTTTCTATCATGACTGTGCCATTAATTTACTATTAAAACCGGGAAAATAATCAGCAGCCATGGTGTAACTGCATAGGGCAGGTGCATGCCTACTCTATGACACGGTCCATTAATAACCATGGGGCATGTCATTCTATGGGCAATTACAGTGCATGATGTAGAATTTTTAGACGTTAGGGGTAAGAGGGTGATATTAAGAATGAGTTGCCATGAAGACTTCATGCTCTGTTTTAGGCCAGGAAGTTGCTCCCCAGGTGGGACCCCTCACCTTTTTTCCCTTTTCTAGATCTGAAGTGTGACTGGGAGTCCTGACACGTCCTCCAGCCTTTCAGAACATACTTTACATCCTTCCCCTGGGGGAGAACAGGCCCGCCCACATCTTTCTTTTAAAACAAGTCATTCTGTCATGTCAATATAAACATTAGGGTTGTCCCAGTGTGTTGAGCCCACAAAACCCATCTGAAGAAGCGGCTTCCATGAGTTGTTTTAGTCGACAAGTTAATGCAGACAGAGTGAGCTATTCTAAATAGGGCATTTCCTTTTTCTTTTTATTCCTGCACAATCCCAAGCCTCAGCAAAACCCTGTCTGGGTGGTATTCCTGCTGAGACGCAAATGCACAAAGGGGGCAGGGATTCACCATGAACGCAGATGTTGCCTCCCCTCTTCTCAGTTGGCATTTGTTTTTCCAGTGGTGAGAATCAATGACAGGGCCAACTCTACCCATAAACATCCTTCCCATGAAGCCTGGGCTCCCGGGGCTTGCGTGCTGAGAGTCTAGGCTGGCGGTGCCTTTGGGTGCAGCCTGGCACAAACCAGGCAGAAGCTTTTTCAGATAGGTAGAATGGAACTTTTGGAAATGCAAATGTGTGTGTGGGCTTGGGACAGAGGGCTGCTTATAGTTAATGATCTTTTGTGCATTACTCCTTATAGGGATTCAACTCAATAAAAAACACATTGCCTTTTCTTTGTCAGTGACAGATCCCCTTATCAGAAACAAGGTTTTTATTGTACCAGTTTCTCTCTGATGGAGGGGCAAAGGGATTGTTATACCTTGTGCTGAGAGGGAACAAGGGGGACCCATGGGGAGAGGCTGAAGGGGGCTTCTCTTTCAAGATCATTTGAAAACACTAACGTGTGTCAGAATCATTACTGAGAAATAATTGCACTTAATTCTGCATTGTGAGGTCCAGTGTGGTGTTAAAGTGTAGATTCCTCATCATGGCCTGCAGTTTTGTTTTGTTTTGAGACAGAGCTTCAAGCTGGCCCCCTGGGTAGAGTGCTGTGGCATCACAGCTCACAGCAACCTCCAACTCCTGGGCTCAAGCGAGTCTCCTGCCTCAGCCTCCCAAGTAGCTGGGACCACAGGCACCTGCCACAGCGCCCAGCTATTTTTTGGTTGCAGCCGTCATTGTTGTTTGGCTGGCTTGGGCTGGATTCGAACCCACCACCTTAGGTGTATGTGTCTGGCGCCTTAGCCACTTGAGCCACAGGTGCTGAGCCCATGGCCTGCAGTTTTTAAGGAATAAACTTGCCAATTCTTTAGAAGAGACTGAGCACCCATCACCTGCTTTGTAGAGGGTAGGGTTTTTTGTTTGTTTGTTTTTGATTTCTTTTCTTTTCTTTTTTTTTTTTTAAGCAAAGGAAGCATTTCTTTCCAGGGGCTTTCTGGACTTATCCTCATTTATGTTAAATTTCGCATCTATCACGTATTATTCTGTTTTGCACTGCTACAAAGGGATGCCCGAGGGTGGGAAATGTGTAAGGAGAAGTTTATTTGGCTCACAGTTCTGCAGAGAACTCAGTCACAAGGAGCATGGCACCAAGCTCTGTTTCTGCTGAGGGCTTCAGGGAGCTTCTAATCTAGGTGGAAGGCAAAGGAGGAGGAGCAGGGGTGTCCCACAGAGAGAGCGGGAGCAAGAGAGGGAGAGGGTGGCGCCAACTTCCCCTAAACAACCAGCTCTCAGTGCACTAATAAGAGAGAACTCAGTCATTGTCATTGGGGATGGCACCATGCCATGTCCGAGGGACCCCCCCCCCCATGGCCCAAACACCTCCCACCAGGCCCTGCATTCAACAATGGGGATCAAATGTCCACCTGAAATCTGGAGGGCCAAACATTCCAACCACATCACTCCACGAACATACAAGAAACAATTCAGAAAACACTAAGCAGGAATTCAGAGGCTCAGAAGAGACATTATCTGGAGAAAATAATAGCTGAAGAGCAAGGTTCTTCTCTGTTAAGTACCTATGGGGTGGAGAAAGGTGGTGTTTTAGAGACCCCCTCCGATCAGCTGCGACTGAGAATTTCTTATCTGGGTAGTGCATTTTAGGGTAGTCATTGGAAGACTAAGGGCCTTTAAATAGGTTGCCAAACTGACATCTGTGTTTTACTTTCTGGAATAAAAATAATTCTAGAAGGTTCCTTTTACTGAAGGTGTGGGGACGTTGAAGCTCTATGAAATGAGTTTAAGTAAGTAACCAGACATGGAAGGGACATTTTCTGAGACTCCTGGAACCAGTCCTGTTCTTGGATATCAGGTGGCCTGGAGTGGGTTGGAGCATGGGACCTTACTTGTTCGCCCAAATTCCTGCCTTCCTGCCATGGCTCGGGGTTCTCTCCATCCCCTCGCCCATCAGATCCATGTGTTAGATTGTAAATTTCCTTGCAGACAGTTTGATTTCTTTTTACAGCCAAGGAAACTGAGGTCCAGAGATGAAAAGGGAGGTGGCCAAGGTCATAGGTGGGACAGGACTGGAAGCGTGTCTTTGACATCTGGTTCAGTGCCAAAGGGAGAGAAGGGACATGGGGGCTCAAATTCATTCCTTTCCGGGCTGAGCAAGAGTACTCAGGTTATTTGTACATCCGTGCTTTTATTTAATTTTTCTCTGTGAGGTGGGTATTGCCACCCACCATACTGATGAGGGGAGTTGACATTTTGGAAAGGTTAATTAACTTGTGTTGAGAAAGGGGCAACCTTCAGCAGATTCCAAGCCACGTTTTTGTACCTCCACAAGCATATTCCTCCGTACCTTGCAATACCAATGGCCAGCACCAGCCTTACTTATGTAACTGATGAATTAAGCCAACATCAAGCCTTTCCTGGCTCCTCTTCCATCTAAATATGGCCAATTTATGTTCCTTTCTTTTTCCACCCTTGAGAGGTCCTGAGTTTTAACCAAATTATGTGGTTTACACAGTACTAAAGTAAAAACTTTGCCTTTGTTTCTCCCAGGTATTCTAAGCAAGGGTTGTCTTCTGTCCCAGGAAATATTTGTCAATCTTTTTGATTGTACAATGATCGAGTGATAGTACAGGCAGGAATATCCTGCGACTAAGGAGGCCAAACGTCTTCTAATATTCTGGACAGTTCTGTAAAATGAAGAAACGGCCTACTCAGAATATGAGTTGTACTCTATTTGGAAAACATTTAAAATGGACATGCCTTCCCAAAGACTGTGATTTTCATGGTAGGAATTTTGGACAGAGGCAAGCCCTCAAGAGAACGGGTTTTCATCTGGAGAGCCTTGTTGCATTAGGACATAGTAGGAGAGGACTGTGTAGCCCACAGAGAGGTCTGACACTGCATAAATAGAGCCTGCAGTAACGTCACTGCTTTCTCTAAGCTTTATTTCTTTTACTTGTAAAATGGGGATCATTACAGCACCTACCTTACGGGGATATTGTATTGTTTTAATAAGTTTATATATGTGGAGTGTTTCCAATGGTACACAGTGAATTCAGTAGATGTTAGCTTTAATCCTATACAGAATGTAATTGCAATGTACAGAGAAGTGTTAGGATTCCTTTGAAAAATGGTTGACTATGTGTATTAAAACTTTGAAGCCCTCAGTTGTCCTATGACCACCTTGTCGAAAGTTAAAAAAACAACGAAAATTTTAATATTCTTAACATACCTACTTAGTACCAGAGATTAAGAATTTCAGTAGACATCAAAGAGTTATGACCAGATCAAATAAAAAACGGATGCACCTATGAACATGTCTCCAAGCCTGAGTGATGTATCCGCAACCTGGGATGGACACTGGTGATCCTGGGGCAGCCCACCTGTGTCACTCATGGTCTATGGCCAGGAATAGCCAGGAGACCCAGGAGTGAGAATTCACACTGGCTCTTTTCGTGCTTTCTGAGGAGGAAGAGCAGGAGGAAGAGGAGGTGGGTCATTATGGGGATATTCTCAAATTCCTCAGGCGGGTGGCTGGGTTTAGGGCTAAGGGGTTGTGCTTTAAAGAGCCAGGTCATGCTAAAGGAATGTGAGAAGTGCATCTTTAGGGACAGAGATTAAATAGTGGGAAAGTAGATGAGTGATCTGCCTTCTTTCAACTAATGGCTAGCTAAAAGTTAACATTTCACTAGCACCAGCAGAGAAGCTAATGACCATGCGATGCGCACAGTGTTTTAATTAAGGGAAGAGACTGTGGCAAGCAGAGGAAGATGAATTCATTACTCCCACACACCAGTTTTTTCTTAAACAGTATCTTGTTTGTCATTCTTGCAATAGGCATAATAATACTAGAGGGTCAATGTAACATACTCTGTGATAATGAAGAATTAAATGTCAATTTAATGATATTTTCCAGTATCATTCAATCTATTGAAAGCCTACTGTGTACTGGAAACTGTACTAAAACCTATGGGAGGCCAGGTGTGGTGGCTCATGCCTGTAATCCTAACACTCTGGGAGGCTGAGGTGGGTGGATTACCCGAGTTTATAGGTTCCAGACCAGCCTGAGGAAGAGGGAGACCCCGTCTCTAAAAACAGCTGAGCGTTGTGGCAGGCACCTGTAGTCTCAGGTACTCAGGAGACTGAGACAAGAGAATTGCTTGAGCCCAAGAGTTTGAGGTTGCTGTGAGCTACGACACTACAGCACTCTACTGAGGGTGACAAAGAGAGACTGTCTCAAAAAAACAAAACAAAAATCTATGGGAAACGCAAAGAAGAATAAAGAGTGACCTCTGGCCTCAAGGGATTTGCAAGATGTTAACACACCCATGACATCTATAGGAATGTTTCTCAACCAGCAGTTCCCAGAATCACAGTTCTGTTATAAGAGGAGATTCCCAGAATCCACAGCAGATGGGACCCAGGAATCTGCACTTAAAACAAGCCCTCCAGACAATTGTGATATACACTGGGGTTTGGTCTGGGGCGAAATGTAGGCTCCAAGCATGGGGTGTAAAGGCTTTATTCCTGTGTTATACAGCCAGCTCGCCGTATCTCACAGGAGAGTTCCAGGGAAGCGTGCAGCAGCCTACAGGCCTCTGGATGAGGGATAGGGGGCAGGTGTGTTTGTGAAGTGGAGGAATCAGCTTTGGGAGGTAAAGAATAACATGACCTTTGTGGCAACCAGAGAAATAAATGAATATAATCCCAATGTTTATAGAATACCTTGCTGAGTTGCTGGGGTATCCATCGTTAGGGTTTAATCCTAAAGCTTTTTTGTATGCTTGTCAGGTCAGGAGGGAAATCCCAGGATTTACTTCTCTACAAATATTTATCAATGGCATTACAACATACCAGGGAATAGGTATAATTTACACGTGTGCTTGTTTTTATGTGGGTGGGTTGAGTAGATTGGATATTACTGGCTAGAATAGATAGTGATCCCTGGTTAGTGCGGGGTGCTCCTGTTTGGGATGTTGAAAGCTTATTCCAGGGAGAAAATTTATAGAGGAACCATGAGTAGATAGAGGGGTGAATATGTTTGGAGTAGGAGGCAACTCAGGGAAATTGTTCTATTCCCTGGTGGTCTCCCTGGGGGAATTTCTGTGGCAGCGACCGGGGCATGTGGTTCAGCTTGGAATAAGGAGGCTGGGCAGGAGCTGTGGGGGCCTGCAAGTGGCCATGTGGTCCAGCAGGAAGGTCCTTCCTTTCTTCGACCAAAGAAGCTCAGAGAGAGCTCAGTTAAAGGCTGGAGTGGAAGTAGATGAACTTGCTGGAAAGGAAGCATGATCCTTGGGGTGAGGAGGAGCAGAGCGGATATGAGAGGACACAGGAGGACACTAGGTCATGCTACAGCCTGAGTCCAGGCTGAATTGTAGAAGACAGTGTCCCTTAGCTTTCACTAGTGACCTTGAACCCTGATATGCTCTCCCACTGTACCATAAAAAGGGATGCTTTTAACATGACTAGCAATGGGATAGGGGAGAAATAGAGTTCTAGAAGGGGAGAGTGATAGACTGGGGTGTAAGTCTTCAGACAAATCTTTTTTTCTTATTTTCCAGGTGGTAATGGGTCAAGGAGCCATGAGTCGAGTCAAGGAGTCAACATCAAGGACTTGATAGGGAAGACGTTGGTTTGCCTTTAGGATTCTGCCTTTGGGATTCCTTTATCCTGAGATGAAGGGACAGACTTATGTGAAGGTGTGATTGATCCTGTGAACTAACCTGCTTACTCAGTCCTTGGCACAGTTATCCATTAAGTGCTATCATGCCTTCAAAACAGAGCAAACTTATTTTGCCCCTTTCCTGGTCCCTGTTTGACGCTTTAGCTCAAGGAGGACCATGCTGATTTTATTTAGTAGCTTTTGTAGGCTTTTTTTTTTTTTTTTTTTTTGTTACTGAAATAACTAACTGGAGAATGAGAAGCATGTTCTCTAACCTACATTATAGCTGATGCATCTGCAGGGCACTGGATAACCTCATGCTCTTGGTCCTGGGTTTCCCCTTGACCCCCAGCAGGTGGTGAGAGTATGCCAGCCTCCATCATGCGGAGGCTCAACTTTGCATGGTGAATTAAGAAGCAAAGAAGAGTTAGAGCCCCTTTATAGGGAGTAACCCACAAAGCTGTTCTGAAGCAGGCCTGGGGACCCAGAAAGCTGGGTCTTAGCTCTGTAGTGGCAGCATCACCTACAGGAAAACCCTCAGGTCCCTTGTTTGAGGTCCTGTGAAATGGTGCTCTGTGGGGGACTCCAATTGCTTGGAGGACTTCCTTCTTCTCAGCATGGATGGGGAAACTGTGAGGTAAGGAAACTAACTTATTTTTCAGTAAGCACAACACACCAGCCCATAAGTGACTTTTAAAGCCTTTCCAAAGTAGCTTCAAAGGGTAGTAAAAGTCCTCTGCCCCTCTGACATTTTCTTTAAGTCCAGTGGCAAATCTTCATAACTTAGAAGGTGAGTTGATTCCTGAAGATTATCCAAGGCCAGGCGTGGAGGCTCACGCCTGTAATCCCAGCACCCTTGGAGGCCAGGGGTGGGTGGATTGGCTGAGCTCCGGAGTTCTAGCCTGAGCAAGAGTGAGCCCCCATCTCTGAATATAGCCAGACATTGTAGTAGGGACCTATAGCCCCAGCCATATGGGAGGATGAGGCAAGAGGATCGCTTGAGTCTAAGAGTTTGAGAGAGGGGAATAAAGTGAAACTCTGTCTCAAAAATAAAATAAAATAAAAAAATAAAAAACCATCCAAAGTCCTTGGGCACCAGGCTCAGTGAACAAAGTAGGTTATCAAACAGGACAATTATAATACCCTGATATTCTTTCCTTTATGTAAAATGGCCCTAGAAGTGATTACAAGAGGAATTTAAAAATGATACCTAGATGTGGCAGCCCAATTGGAATCATCTTCCCGGAGTAGATCCTCTCCTAGCAGTGCGTAAGGCCCAGGGGTTTACAAAATAGATGTGTCATCGCTATTTCTCTCTCATATGCCTACTATCATTTGCCAGTTAATTCTAAATTGATAGTCCTCAGTGAGGATTTTTGTTTGTCACTAAAGCAAAGTTCTTTCTTCATAAGATTCTTTACACACATAAGGTGATTAAAAAGATTAGCCCTGACCAAACAGCAATTCATCTTAATTTTATCAGAATTAATGCTGCTGTCTGCACAAGTCTGAGGGACAGCTTGTCTTCACTACCTGTGAATAAAGTGAGGAGATTTAAAGCAAGCACAATCCACATTAGCTGGGACACTAACTATTAATGACAGACACCAGGAGAGAGGTTCTATTTGAACTGGCCCAAACTTAACTTGAAACATTATTTCTACATGTAATGAACCTTCTAGTCGCCTAAGCAACTGAGTGGTTTTAAAAAAGATACACCTCAGACATATCAAGAACATTCTGATTTTATTCTTTGGCACCGACAGTTTCAAGCTAAGGACGTCTGTCCTTGTTCAAGTGGCATACTCTTCAACTTGGGCAGTTCAGCACAATTCAAAAGATGAGATGTGATTGGGTCTGCATCTACTCATGGCATCACGCTTCACTGAAGTGCCAGGCTGTCCGATGAAAGGACGGCTCTGTGCTCACTAAACTGGAAGTGGGTTTGGCAGCTCTTTAGATGGAAACCACTAAGGACCTCTCATTTCTGAACCCCACTTCTGAAACTGACTAAGCATTTCTTTCATTCGCGATCCAGTTTTGTTTTAAAAAATTCTAAGAGTTTAGCAGCTCCAAGACCCTTTTAAATCTCTGTCTCTTTTGAGAGACTGATTCATAGTGTCAACACCATGAAAGAGGTCAGCCTGTGTCGTAACAACTCAGGACTATTGGCATTCTGGAAAATTGCTCAGACGATAAACATAGAGGTGGAGCAATACTATTAGTTTTTGCTTAGTCAATCAAGTAAAGCGAGAATTATACTCCAAATCCCTAATTTTGAGTTTCTCTCTATTATCTTCAAACTTTGAAAGGACTTATAATCAAAGGGGGAAGTTTTGCTAGGCAGGCGGTATTCATGGGTTATTTTGAATAAAGGCAAAAAGCAAAGCTAAAAATTTAGCTTTGCCTAAAAATTGTGCTATAAAATATGCCATGAACCTTTATTGTTAAAGCCTTTTCTTAGGGATGTAAATGGTTTAAGGTTCTTATGCTTCCGCAGCAGTTCTGTTGACACTTAAAATCCTTCACTCTTAAAATAGGTTTTGCAGTGGACTATTCCTCGCTTGACTTCTTAGTCAGAAAAGAGTATTTTATGGCACGTATGGAATGTCACCCTTCTCATAAATAATAAGTGTTAC
The DNA here is from genome assembly GCA_963574575.1 of Galagoides demidoff. Taxonomy (NCBI): domain Eukaryota; kingdom Metazoa; phylum Chordata; class Mammalia; order Primates; family Galagidae; genus Galagoides; species Galagoides demidoff. The sequence goes on along the minus strand of CAUYQV010084536.1, from coordinate 17,929 downwards.
TGAAATGTTAGATAAACAATGTCAAAGTTTTGAAACAAAAGTTACTGATAATTCTACAGTCTCTACATATTTTTTCCATTTTTATATATTCCAGTTATTACCATGGATATGCATATTCTTATCTACTCACAATCAGTATATATACCATTTATAATCTGCATTTTCCGTGGCAGTGGTTCTCAACTTTCCTAATGCTGCAGCCCTTTAATACAGTTCCTGTGGGTTGCGACCCACAGGTTGAGAACCACTGCTTTAGGGTATCTGTAATGGCTATGTTATTGAGAGTGTTCAAATAATATAAGAAAAAGAAACAGGATGTTTGAAATTCATAAGGCCTGTTCAGCACACACTACAATCTAAGTAGCTCCTGAGATACAGACAAAACTCACTGGATATATCAGACATGCAGATAATGAGGAAGAAGGCGGCTTGTGAGACACAGGCGGCATTCATACGATATGTGTGAAGTATAGGCAACAAATAACCTGCCATAGAGACAGGTTAAAATAGAGGGGAATAGAAAATGGGACAGATGGGGTAGCGCCTGTGGCTCAAAGGGGTTGTGCCTGTGGCTCAAAAGGGTAGGGCGCTGGTCCCATATGCCGGAGGTGGCAGGTTCAAACCCAGCCCTGGCCAAAAATGGTAAAAAAAAAAAAAAAAAAAAAAAGGGACAGACAAAGTGGTTATTGTCAGATAACGAAAGAGTGGAAAGATTAAGTCCTAAGATTCGTTCACTTCTGGGCTGACAGCTGTATCACATCCCTAAATTAGCACCCAGTAGGAATGTCCTTTATACTTACTATGAGCATACTCAGGTGTGCTTGGTCCCCAAAAGGCAACTGAAATCTGTGTTTGTTCAGCTAGATATTTGACAAGTAGCAGCTATTGCCAGGTGGACTTGCCCTCATGTGTCTATGGAGTAAGAGTGCATCTTTGGCTCCAGGAGCCTTCATCTGCTGGGCCTTCTTGCCCAAATCTCTGTGTGGGTCCTTGTAACCTTCTCAGTAGCAGAGATGGCTCAAGTGGCAGAGAAAGAGACAGAGCACGTGAACATTGGTGATTTGATCTGTTCCACAACCCTGGGACTCCCTGTCTGGTAGTGTTTTGGAGGATACCATAACGACAAGATCATAGAGATTTATTTATTTATTTATTTATTTTTGAGACAAAGTCTTAAGCTGTCACCCTGGGTAGAGTGCCATGGCATCACAGCTCACAGCAACCTCCAACTCTTGGGCTTAAGTGATTCTCTTGCCTCAGCCTTCCAAATAGCTGGGACTATAGGTATCTGCCACAATGCCTGGCTAAGATCATAAAGATTTAAAAAGTTATTTAAATCTTCAATAGAGAAGGACACTCACTCCACTTCTGTGCAACAAATGATGTAGGAATCTGTGTGGGCCAGAAGTCAGGAAGGTGGGGTCTTGAGTCAGCATAGTGACTTCAGGTGATTAAATGGATATTTGTTGATTGAATGAATGTGCCAGAAGTTGGGACTAAAAAGGGAGCTAGATAACTAGAAGGGAAGGAGAAAGAGGAAGAGTTTTAGGATTTTAAAACTAGGATTAAAGGGCATATGTCAGCTGAGTGATGTTCACTATAAGCCATCTGTGCCAAAGCGCCCGCGTCAGCTCTGCAAACACAAAAGAGCTGTTTGTTTTTTTGCAGTGGAGAGAGCACAAAGCAAGGGAGAGAGAAGATTTGCATGTCCTGAAGTTGTGTCTTCAAAAACCAAAATGACAGGCCAGGTGCAGTGGTTCATGTGTGTAATCCTAGCACTCTGGGAGGCCAAGGTGGGTGGATCACTTGAGCTCATGAGTTCGAGACCAGCCTGTGCAAGAGAGAAATCTTGTCTCTAAAAACAGTAGCCAGTTGTTGTGATAGGTACCTGTAGTGCCAGCTACTTAGGAAGCTGTAGCAAGAGAATCACTTGAGCCCAAGAGTTTGAGGTTGCTGTGAGCTGTGATGCCATAGCACTCTACCAAGGGCGGTGACATATTAAGACTCTGCCTAAAAAAAAAAAAAAAAAAAAAAAAAGAAAGAAAGAAAAGAAAAGAGGCATGGGTCAGGCACAGAGGTTCATGCCTTTAATCCTAGCACTCTGAGAGGCCAAGGCAGGAGGATCATGGGAGGTCAGGAGTTCGAGACCAGCCTGGGCTAGAGAGACACCCTGTCTCTAAATAAAAATCTGGGTGTTGTGGTGGGCACCTATAGTCCTGGTTACTCAGGAGGCTGTAGCAAGAGAATCGTTTGAGCCCAAGAGTTTGAGGTTGCTGTGAGCTGTGACATCATAGCTCTCTATGGGGGGAAGAAAGTGAGACGCTGTCTCAAAACAAACAAAAAACTGTAACAAGCAAAATGACTTTATTAAAGTATAATGTGATGTACTTCAGAATAGACAATGTGAACTGTGTGTGATTTATTAGTTTTCATCAATTTCCAGAGTAGACTAAATATTTGAACTTATCTCCCAATCAGAGATTCATACTCAAAGGGCAGTGAATTAGCATTTGAAAGGTACTAATTGGGAATTCACACCTAGAGGCCATTATTACAAGTCCATCTCAACTCAGCCCATCCAGATCTGCCCTAGGTTATTTGGTAATTATTACAAGGGATGTTAGGAATATTTTTCACTGGGGAGATGATTGACATGTGATTTACGTGCATTGCATAGAAATGTACACTTGCATGGACAGAATATGACCCTTTGGAGTGACATTCTAGGATAAGTGCTTTAATCCAGTCCAGGGACCTGCCACTCGATGGAGGAATCTGTCATCTTATCTAAATAGAATATTAGCGCAATCTGGCTGCTAGAATATGGTCCCATATATCTACCTCAGGTAAACCTTTTCATGGGAAGTAATTGTTGGTATCCCTAAAGGACCTCACCTCATGAATAGAACAGGCTGCGTAGCTGTTAGGGTATGTGGGCTGAGAAGTATTGAAGGACCTCAGGACCCCAATTATGACTCTTTGGTATAAAGAGTAGTTTGAATTAAAGGCCCTTCGAGATCAACAGGTGTTGGAAGGGGCTTTCCCTTTATCTGCATAAAACCAGACCCATCAAAAAGAACATTTGACTTCCCTTCCCCTCTCTGCTACCACAATATACTGTGGGAAAGAAGATCAAGAATGCAACCATACCTGGTCCAGACCATTTTAAGATAACACCTGTCTTGCAGGTTCATTATAAGTCAATCTGTTTCCCCCAACCATTCATTCTTCCAGGTATCTATTCACTCTCCTTGGTAACCGTTTATTGCCACCCAACAGAACTACCTATACTCTTCATCTCTCCCTCCCCTCCAGAATGAGGGTATGTAAACTGCTGGATTCCACTGGGAAACTGGGCAATCACTCTGTGATTCTCTCCATGTGCAGGGTAAATACATCTCATTCTCCTATTAATCTGCCTTATTGTGAGTTGATCTTTCAGTGACTCTCCTGGGGTCACAGTTTGGCATAGGTGGCAGGGTCTTTCAAAGTCGCTCTGTTATTCTGAAAGGCGCAGCGAGGAGCATCTGACTCTGACCAGTGGGAAACACTGCACTTTACCCTATGGGTCAGATTCACACTTTTCCTCTGTGTGGTCTGGTTGAACAGACAGTACAGACCATTTCCTTTTGCCTTTCTAAACTTAAGATTAGTGAGAGAAGATTTTTTTTTTAGGGGTTTACTTCAGTTCTTATTTAAGCTTTGTGGAAAACGAACACAGGAGTCTAAAGCAGACATAATAATGCTTTAGCAATGATGAGTCCATCTAGCCGAATGAACAAAGTACATGCTACCTTCCTAAACTTTGTCCCCATTTACCTACAAATCTGAGGGCTTTACTCTGCACAGGTCCCTTGGCAAAAGGGTCAGAAGTCATTGTCACTCTCATCCAGGGGTTGAGGTTTCCGGACTCTTTGAATGGGCTTAGTAGGTGACAGAGCAATGCTCTCATCTTCTAAATCACGGACAGCAGCCAGGCAGCTTGCATCTGAAATCACCTCCAAAGGAGCATCTCTGTGTGACTCACTGAGCAAAGAGGTAGAGTGGAGAGAGAAGACGTTTTGAAGTGCCTAGTCTCCGTGTAGAGACTCTGGTGTTATTTGCGGGGTACTTTGTGGTATGAATATTCATACTGCCTGATTTCCTCTCCTCTCAGAATTAAGAGATTGTTGTGGTTGTTGCTTTCCTTTGTCAATGTCTTTCTATGTTGTTTTGTCATAAAGTAGTTGGTTGGCCATAGGGTAGCACAGGGGCCTGGAACCCTATCAGCCCGTTGTTCTGGCCCCCAGGCTGGCCAGTTACAGTTCTGACTTGACCTCTGACTATTCAGATAAACTTTCCTGCAGGTTGCTGGGAAACACACAAATAAAAACAGGAGGGTCCCCTCCCACCCTGTTGTGTGTCCCTGAGCTTGTCTTGTGACTGAGTGGGAATTTTCTCCTCAGTCTCTGTCATCTGGTGGGGGCCAGGAAGGGGGGCGGTGTGTTTTTTTTGGATCACACCAGGTGGCCAGTCTGAAAAGATTAGGAGTCCAAGATATGTAAGATTCTAAGCAAGACACTCTTTGTACCAAACGTGTCAAGCTCTGGGGGAGTCTTTGTCTTTAAATGTCCCATCCTCTTTGCCTACCTTAAGTCTATTTCTGAGAATGAGTTTTTGGGAGTCATGGGAACTGCCTCCTCTCTGCTCCCTCCAGGAACACGTCTTGCTTATATGGCAAAAACTTACTCTAAACCCGGAAAATGACCATGTGGGCTTTCTGTGAAGAGGCTTATTGGATTGAGTTGCTTTTGGAATAAATACACCATTGAGAATTCTGTCAGGATCCTTTGAACTAGAAAGTTTCCTTAATTAATTAATTAATTTGTTTATTTTTTGAGATGGAGCCTCAAGCTATTCCCCTGGGTAGAGTGCCATGGCATCTCAGCTCATAGCAACCTCCAACTCCTGGGCTCAAGCGAATCTCCTGCCTCTGACTCCCAAGTAGCTGGGACCACAGGCGCCCACCACAACGCCTGGCCATTTTTTTGGGGGGGGTTGCAGCCATCATTGTTGTTTGGTGGGCCCGGGCTGGGGATTCGAACCTGCCACCTTAGGTGTATGTGGCTGGCGCCTTAGTTGATTGAGCCACAGGCGCCTAGCCTAAAATTTTTTAATTTTTTTTTTTTGCTGGTTTTGGCGGGGCTGGGTTTGAACCTGCCACCTTTGGCATATGGGATTGACACCCTACCCTTTTGAGCCACAGGTGCCAGCCAAGTTTCCTTAATTTAAAGAAAATTTTAGAGAGTTCTCATTCTAAGCTATTGTATTTAAAATTATCTGTATTTTCAAACCTGGCCACATTAACTAATCAATCTAATTGCTGATGATGCCAACATCTGGGTCAAACAAAAGAAGATGAACTCATTTTTGTTTCTGCCAATATGAGTGCCTGCTGGAACCAGTCCAGAAGATGGATGTATGAGAAAATATAGCATCCACAACCAGAGAAAAACAAATAGCATGCTCTTTCTCCTGTTGGTGAGTCAACTGGATATAGGAAAATCTGTGAATTGCCTTTTGCTCAGGTAAAGTCACTATAAAGAACAATTTCTCTCTGCATTGAAAACAAGGAATATGGGTGGTGCCTGTGGCTCAGTGGATAGGGCACTGGCCCTATATACTGAGAGTGGTGAGTTCAAACCCAGCCCTGGACACGATTGCAACAAAAAATAGCCAGGTGTTGTGGCGGGTGCCTGTAGTCCCAGCTACTTGGGAGGCTAAGGCAAGAGAATCACCTAAGTGCAAGAGCTGGAGGTTGCTGTGAGCTGTGATGCCATATCACTCTACCGAGGGTGATGAAGTGAGACTCTGTCTCTAAAAAAAAAAAGAAAGAAAACAAGGAGGATGCTGGGTCTTTTCTGAGTGACATACCAGGGCAATATTGTGATCACAGCCCAGAGTTTGGTTCCACAGATGGTATTCTCGCACACTTACAAACTTGTCAAATTACAAGATGTTGTAACCAGCTCAAGCCAAGCCTGTGAGACTTGGTGTAGTTCTCATGTTCCTCTTGTTAATTGCCAGGCACTAAATATTACTTATGGACAGACCGAACGTCTGGACTGATTTGGTTAGGCAACAAAACACAGCACTGTAACTTCCAGGACTAGACCAAGCCCTTTTACGTTAAATATTTTGCAACCTGTTCTGTTCCCACAGACTGGCAGGGACACGTGGAACATGGAGATGTGGAAGTGCCAACGAGGAAGAAGAGGCCCAGCAAACTCCAGGCTGGAGGTCACAGGTTCCAACCTGAGCCCATCTGTAAATAATGCTGGTCTTTCTATCTTGTGTGGTATAAAATGTACAAGTGGTTCCCACCTAGATGGTCAGGATGTTGTAGACTTGGTTATCTCACACTCTGTTACCAGGTACCCACTTTATTTTTTAATTTTTTTTTCAGGTACCCACTTTAAACACCAAACAAATTACAAACTTGGGTTCTTTCATTTATAAAGTGGTTCATACAAATGTACTAGATGTGCTGTTTCAGAAAACCCACTTGTATATCATAATTCTAAATTCTTTTTGGTGCTTGGGAATTTTTCCCCCCAGCATTTAAAATGTAAGAGATTGAAAAGACTGTTTTAAGTCTCTCCATAGTAATAGAACAAAGGTTCAGTATCACCATGTAAGCATGTTCCCAAAGTCACCAGCTCAGGCTCTATTGTGTTTCAAAACAGCTACATCTTGGACGCAGGATGTCCTGACAGTCCAATAGGGAGGAGCTTGCTGAGATTATTGGTGGAAAAAATGCTGTTTCCACGTAAACCACTCAGTAAGTAGAGATTGATCTACATCTCTTAAAAGATAAGATAAATATTCTCCATCAGATTAATGAAGCAAAACCATTCTACTGGTTTGACCTATTCCCACAAATGGGAGACTGGTTTAATGGGGTGTGGGAAAATGTGCTTAGTTCTGTTCTTTCCTGCTTATTCATTCTCATTCTGATCTATGTTCTTGTCTCCCTGTTCAGATCTCCTGCTATTTGACCATTAACTTGTTCTTTCTCCTCACTGCCACCAACTCAGCTTTTAATGCATGAAAATTCTAGGGATGTTTCAGACAAAGGGAATGAAAGAGCTCAGGGAATTTCACCCCAAACTATGACTCTTTGGTATAAAGAACATTTTGAATTAAAGGTCCTCAGGGATCAACAGGCTTTTCCTCTATCTGCATAAAACCAGACCTCAAAAAGAACATAACTTCCCTTCCCCTCCCTGTTATCTCAATATATTGTAGGAAAGAAGATCAAGAATGCAACCAGACCTGGCCCAAACCATTTTGAGATAATACCTGTCTCTCAGATACATTTAGTTTCCAAAGACAAGCACTTATAAGTCAATCTGTTTCCCTCATCCATTTTCCCTAGTAACCGCTTGTTGCTACTCAACAGAATTATCTATACTCTTCGTATCTCCCTCCTCTCTAAAATGAGGGTATATAAACTCCTAGATTCCATTGGGAAATTAATCACTCTTTATTCTCTCTGTGAGCATGGCAAATAAGTATCATTCTCTTATTAATCTGCCTTATTGCAAGTTGATCTTTCAGCAAACTATCTGGGGTGAAGGGGAAGTTTTCCCTCCCCTCCACAGTGTTTCCATGCATGCCAAATATAGCATGATGCTCCTTGTTTTATAAGGTACCATCAAGAAGCTCTGAGATTTAACCCTCTGGGCAAGCTAGTAAGTTAGTCTGCCAGAGTTTTGTGAATGTGGACAGAAGACACAAGGCTCTTGAGTTAGAGGTAAAGGACAGGTTATCCCTCACAGTAAAAGCAGTCGCCACAGCATCAGTATTCTCTCACTAGTTCTGAGCCAACTCAGGGTGATAGGAAGGCCAGCTGATACTTACACATGGAGTGATTGTGTTATAGGAGATGACTCCTTCACTGAGGGAAACAGAATCTTTTGTAATTGGAAGTGACTCTGGAGAGAGACATTCCCTCTATCTTTCAAGACTATATATTATACACAAATCCTTGAAAAGGTAGTCCCCCAAAACGGGCAGCCCAGGCCTTGCTAACAAGACATGCAGAACATCAGAGAACCATGGAGACTTGTCTCTGTCTTAGTCTGTTCTCTGTTGCTTGTTCAGAATACCTAAAACATAGTGATTTATAAGAAGTGAGATTTAGAGGAGAGAGAGCATCTGGTGAGAGCCTTCTTGCTGGTGGGGACTCTCTGCTGATTCTCAAGGCAGCAAAGGGTATTTGAGTGTGCTAGCTCAGGTCTCTCTTCCTCTTTTTATAAAGTGACTTTTAATAAAGTCCTACTCCCATGATAACCTATTTATCCATTAACCTATGAATGGATTAATCCATTCCTAAGGGTAGAGCTTTTATGACCTACTTACCTCTTAAAGGCCTTCCTTTTACTAGTGGCATATTGGGGATTAAGTTGGAAGGGACAAATATTCAAACCATAGCAGCCTCCCCAAACATAGACCCTACTAGTGAGGTGGGGAGGCCTATACACTTCACCATCTCAGATCACTGGAAGCAACTAATATTCATCAAAAGAACATGAAAACTGTGAAGAGCCAAATTGTCCCAAGCCCTCTGTGCTCTCTGAGCAAACCTGGCTGAAATCCCTCAGTAGAAGTGGTAGATGTCCCTGGCTGGGAGCTTTTGGTTTGCCCCCTTCCCAATTGGAGGACACCCCCACCCCTTGTAGGAAATAGTTATAAGGAGAATCCAGAGTCAGCAGCCATCTTTCATCCAAGGAAGCTTCAGGGCCAAGGGCAGGCCCCAGCAAAGCTGCCTTTGTTCCATGGGCTATATCATGGGGCGAGAAGGCTAGCTGGGATCTCTGTATGGAATTTCCGGGATTCTGTTTGGTAGATTCAGATACAAACATACGATCATACCATTTACTAAAAAGTGCTTTACTGAAAGGGACAAAAAATTTTAAAGGGGTCTTGGAAAGTATAGTGCACAGAGAGTGATCAGTGTAAAGAGGTGGGTGGGGGAGGCTTCAGGGAAGCCAGCAAGCAAAACAAAACCCTTACTTGTCTAATCTTGTGAATTCTCATGTCCTTAGGTAAGGTGCAAATGGAGCTATTAGTCCTGTGACAGATAGCAGTGGTATTGGTAAGCAGCTGGTGTTGTTTCAGGTTTTTGTTGTTTTAAGCTTACTTTAGATATCTACCACCTCAGAGACTGATTGCTTAGAGGAAACAAGCTGGGTGTTCAGAGAGGCTATCAGTTTCTAGATATTCAATACCTGGCATTGATGGAGACAGGTAGAGGAATATTCCATGCGGCAAGACTGAGATTAAGACATAGAGGTCTGATAGAGTAAGAGATCAGTGCTTACACACCCAGTCAAGGAGAAACAGATGACTTCCCTACCTGCACCATTAACTGCAAATCCTGGGCCAACCCGGGGGCAGGCAGCAGAAGGGCAAGGCTCCCTGGGACACCATTAAGCAGCTGCAAATTGAACCATTAATCTCTGTGATACGGTTTAAAGGAAAACCAGTTCTGGAGCTGATGGAAATGCTGATAGGCTCCATGCTGGGAAAGTTCTGGTTAGAAGGGTGGCCCTCCCTTGGGGGAGCTCCAGGGATTGGTCTGGCGGATGGCAAGTCCCCTGGCAGCACCCAAGCATTTGATTATAATCACAAAGGGGAATGAATGGTGCCCCCCCTTGGAAACACTCCCCTGGAATTAGCAAATGGTTTCAGTTACAGCAGTTGGATGGCTTTTCCTAGAAGCGTAGATGAGGAAAGGAGCCACACTTCTGCTGTGATGGTGCCAGTTCTTTGTGTTGAGCCCTGGGGAAGGGCTGGGAGTCCTTTCACAGGAAATGTGGGATGTCACACACTCTCCACTCTGCCTGGGTCTTAGAGCAGATCGGTTCCTCCCTTGGAGCTCAGACTTTCTGTGTGAAGGGCTGCTGGACACGGGGCTCCAAGACTCCCCAGGGAAGACTCTGCCTCTTGGGAGTCAAAGGAATTTTAGGGGGTCTCAGGCCTGCTTCAGAACGTTCTTGGTACATGATAATATCTAACAGTTGTCACTCACTTTCTATGTGGCAAGTGTTATATGTGTTCATTCCCCTCAATCTTTAAAACCTCACCATTTGGTTTAGACACTGAGACGAAGGGTTTAAATAACATGCTCAAGGTCATCTGTTAGTAGAGGTAGAACTAGCCTTTGAACTAGGTGTAAGCTTTTGGCCTGGACTATGCTACTTCTTATGCTGGGCCTTGGACTGTTAAGTTAGTCTCTGACCCACAGGCTGCTGTGCTGGGTGGGGACCCTCTGCTCTGCAGAGACAGCCAGGTCACAGCTCATCTGACTGAGTGTCCATTTCCATGTCCTCTAAGCCAGGCTCTGCTTGTCTGTCTGGACACACGATGCTCTGTCCAGCTGTTTTACTAGAATATTCTTATTATCCCAGCCTCCAGGTTCTGCATTCTGTTTGCAGGGCTGGACTGCTTCCAGTGGGGAGGGAGGACAAGTTGTGAGCTCCTGGGCTCCATGGTTGACCCTCCTCCTTTAGTTAGCTGGGTGCTGCTCCACTGTGTCCTCAGCTCAGCTCCCAAACCTGCCACTGGCTCACAAAGTGGGAGCTGTGCCGCGGTGGAGTGGAAAGGCTTTGGGGCGTGGTGAAGTGGGTTGGAATGTCATCGCCCCTGCAGATCAGCTGGGTGACCTTCAGAAGGTCACTCATCCTTGAATAGAGTTTCTTTTGGAAGAAAAGATGACCTAACCTTTACGAAAGCACTTGACATAGTACTTAGCACGCAGTAGGCTGCCAATAAATCTTAGTTCTCTTTCCCTGCCTTTCCACGTGAAATACAGTTACTCAAAATAAAGGAGTGCCTATTTTAGACACAGGCCCTAGGAATTTCATGTATTTGCTTAATCTCCCAAAGGAGGAACTGTGGGTGTATGTAGGTTCGATGTGTGAGCGGGTAGAACCGGGCAGTGTATACACTGGGCTATTAATAATGATGTGGCTCAGATGTTTAAAAGCCAAAGATATGTTCATACAAGACCTGAGAATGTTTTTACAGCTCCACAAACCATTTATCCAGCTAAGCATGACTTTTTTTAGTGGCAGTTATAGAATTTTGATGTTTTCTCTTTTCTCCTAAAAAAGTGGTTTACATTGCAGAACAGTTTCTGGCCTTGGCGGCCTGTGGAATTGGTGCCTGGACATTTTTTTTCTTTAACTATTTATTAAGGATGGAGAATCTAGCTTGGAGAGATCCTGAATTCTATGACTTTTGTTAAAAAAATTCAGCTCCAACCACTTTTTGAGTGTATAAAAAAATTGGTTTAAAAATATCTCCCTAAATCCACATGTTGGAATCCCTGGAGTCCTGGGGTGGGGGTTGAGAATAGCAGAGGAAATATCAGGACCTGGAGAATTCCCAGGAAGCCTAGATTGGGGGGTTCTGGGGCCCTGAGGGAGAGCTGGTCCTGGCTGGCTGCGTGGCTCACGTGGCTTTGGGCTTTCTAGGAAGTGAACGCTCTTACTGATTACTTTGGCAGCCCGGATAACGGTAAATTTCTTTCGTAACTGACTTCTTTCTGAACCTGAGTACTCCAGGAGAGAAAATCATTTTCTTTGCAAAGTGATTTGAATTCTACCCCACTGTGTTACAACAAAAATTGCTCTCCCGGATTGGCTAGATGGTATCTTAACACTCTCATTACATATAGAATCAGGAGCTGCCAAATTTGAGTCATATCACAATGATGTTAGTAACTATGAACGCTCCATTTTCCAGATTATAAAATAGAAAATTAACTTGAGAAATGCCTAAGCCTGTCTACAAATAAGACTTGGAGCTTTTGAGATCTTGATGGTTTCTTTGCTATTTTGCTTGTTTATGTCACTATTTTCCTCTCTCTTGCTTATGTGCCACTTATTTAGACACAGAAGCCAGTGACTTTATCACAGGGCCCACATTTGAGAAACTTACACCTGGTTCAATGCAATGCTGTGGCTGTCTTGACATTTAGAATACTTTTTGAACACGTTGTGTTTTTTTTTTTTTTGCATGGCTCCTAGAAATTGTGTAACTGGTCCCCATAGCCAGGCTTTTTTTTTTTTTTTTTGAGACGGAGCCTCAAGCTATTCCCCTGGGTAGAGTGCCATGGCATCACAACTCATAGCAACCTCCAACTCCTGGGCTCAAGCGAGTCTCCTGCCTCTGCCTCCCAAGTAGCTGGGACCACAGGCGCCCGCCACAACGCCCGGCCATTTTTTGGTTGCAGCCATCATTGTTGTTTTGGCGGCCCGGGCTGTGGATTCGAACCCGCCACCTTAGGTGTACGTGGCTGGCGCCTTAGCCAATTGAGCCACAGGCGCCAAGGCCATGTGTATCCAATTCTAAGGTTTCTATCCAAAATGTGTTCCTAATTAGTTTTTGAGGTGAAACCCGAACTTACTCATCAGAGAAGGTAACTGACTGCAATTTTGTAAAGGAGAAGTAAATAGTAGCACAGGGAAAGGAAAATATTATAAGAGATTTCATATCATCAGCAGGAGATGAGAAGTAATATAGTATGATTACCAAGCCATCAACTCACACTAGACACTTACGACTGTACTTTTTGCAGTCCCATAATAAATTGCCAAGCTAGCCATCCCCCTCCTCTGCTATCTGGAAACCATTTCTAAGGGGGTGTAATGGGACAGTAGGTGGAACTCAGTGCTCATAACATGTGGCCTAGTTCCTAACAGTCCACAAACTATTACCAGTCTATGTCCCAGAGGTTGGGGACCACAGAACAAGAGCCTAAGTGAGGATGACAAAACTATTTAACTCTTATTATTTTGCCTCAGTTTTAATATTTTTGAACATGTATAATAATATGTAGATCAAGGGGTTGATGTGAAGATTAAAACAAACAGAAATACATAAAGTACAGAGCACAGTGGCTATCAGATACAAAGTGCTCAATAAATCATGACAATTGTAATTTTACTCATATATAAGAAATTTAGAACACCATTGAACTGTCACTTCAAGAAATAGTAAAATGATAGGCCCAGTGGCCCATGCCTATAATCCTAGCATGCTGGGAGATGAAGGCAGGTGGATTGCCTGAGATCACAAGTTCTAGACCAGCCTGAGCAATTGTAAGACTCCTGTCTCTAAAAAAAAAAAAAAAAAAGAAAAAAAGAAAAAGAAAGAAAGAAAAAGAAAAAGAAAGAAAAGAAAAGAAGAGTAGCCAGGCATTGTGGCAGATGCCTGTAGTCCCAGCTACTTGGGACACTGAGACAAGAGAATCACTTGTGTGAGCTATGACACCACCACACTCCATGGAGGGGGACAAACACAGACTTTGCCTCAAAAGAAAAAATATAGTAAAGTATTAGTATAAAGACAGATCAAAGGGAAGCTTGCACAGAGTGTATTGAAACTACATTGATGGCCAGGCACAGTGGCTCACACCTGTAACCCAGGCTGAGCAAGAACCAGACCCTGCAGACCTTGTCTCTAAAAATAGCTAGGCGTTGGGGCAGCTGCCAGTAGTCCCAGCTAGTGGGGAACCTAAGGCAAGAGGAACATCACTTGAGGCCAAGACCCAGCGCAATAAAGTGGGACTCTGTCTCTAAAAAAAAAAAAAAGCTACATTTCTGACTGATCCAATGTGCCAGAGTCCATGGGAGGTAAGTATCATGGTCCAGAGGCAAGGTATCTACCACACAAGGGTCCTTGCAATCTGACCATCAGTACGCACAAAGATGTACTGAAGTAGGAATAAGGGCAATGTAAAGCCACTTGGCAGAAAGATGTCTATGGAATAAAAGCCAGAGATTATTAGGCCACAAAAGTTCCTGTAAGTCACTCAACATTAGCTAATGATATAGTAAAACTCTGATCCTCCACACAGGAGCCTAACTCTTTCCCAAATTTCCTTGGAGCCTTACTATATTTTTTCATGGTCTTATACATGCCCATTACTTGCTATTAGCTTATCTGACCACTCTTCCAGTAAATATTATTTATTCACAGACTGAATTTACTTCATCTTCTTTACCTATGAGTATAGCTGAAGAAAAAATGCCCTGTATGCACAGACAGCTCAATTTATTAAAGTTGTTGTTGATGGTTCTGTTGCTCGCATTTGATGTTCATATTGCAAATCTGATGAAGACTTTATTCCCTAGTTGGTTTTGAGTTCTCTTGAATAGCTACATTGGTAAGTTATTCAATTATGCTTATGTATAAAATCTTTCCCCAAAAAATGATGCTCAGAAACCTTAACAAATCTTTACCTGAAGTTAGCTGCTGAAAAATTGACTGGGTGTATGTAGGTGAACCTGTTTCTATTCCCCCCATAAAAAAATAATCAAGAATCTTCAAAGTTGAAACCAATGGTATTTTTTCAACCTTTGCCTTGGAATTAGCCAAATATTTTCTATATAGGTTTTAATAACTGACATCAGCATTAAGAAATATTTTGATTGGGTCAAGTGGGGATGGAAGAAAGAAAAATCTCTCTGACTTCTTAAATATAAAGTTTTGTTACTTTGGAAGACTCGAAATAAAAATAACTATATAGGGCAAAATTCTCATGCTCATGAACTTATGATATCTATTAAGCATAAATCTAAAAGAGGCATTTTTATGAGCTGTGTCAGTGTTTCCCAAAGTATAGTCCATATGCTAATTATTTTCAGACTGTGAAAGCCAGCATGGTTAAGGCAGCAGATTGTGAATATTACTGCAAAGTGACAGGGACTGTGACATGACCAGAAGAGTGCCAACTCCTCAAGGTCTAAGAAGGGCACAATAGGCCCATCTATAATAAGCCAAATCAAAAGTAGATATAATAGTACTCATAGTAGAGGTAGTTTTTCTTTGGAATGATCAAAAGAGCAACCATCACTCTTCAGCTAATGAAACTACTATATGAGTGCTGACTTGTGCTGTTATCACCTATCCATTACTTCAACAGATATGTTTGCAGTTACAATTTAAATCTGTGTGTGTGTTCAGGGGGTAGGGTAGGGCGATGCAATTTTAAAAACCATAGTCAGCTCAAATGTCTTTTGTCTTTAAGACTTAATAGACAGAGCAAAGAATGCATATATCTAGGGCACACAAAAAAGTTCCAGGCCACAGGCAGTATAAAACAGACACAAGGGGGAATGAAAGAAGTGTGAAACATATGGATTTTGTCTGAGGTAAACTTTCTGTCTGGATGGGTAAGAAAACCAGAAACAACTAAGCACGACAACGGCAGCATCCTGTGCTTAACTCTAGGTGTATTTCACATGATATTTTTGCATACTGTACCTTTTTTTTTTTTAAGACAGAGGCTTAAGTTGTCACTCTGGTTAAGAGTTCCATGGTGTCACAGCTTACAACAACCTCAAACCCTTGGGCTTAAGCGATTCTCTTGCCTCACCCTCCCAAGTACCTGGGACTACAGGTGCCCGCCACAACATCCGGCTATTTTTATGTTGTTGTTGCAGTTGTCATTATTGTTTTAGCTGGCCTGGGCCGGGTTCGAACCCACCAGCCTCAGTGTATGTGGCTGGCGCCCTACTCACTAAGCTACAGGTGCCGCCAGCATATTGTATCTTAATTGTACATATGCTTCCCTATCTTCTTCTACTAGACCATGAGCATCTTGAAACGGGAGCCGTATGCATTTTTTTCCTCAATATTGAGCATAACACCTAACAGAGTAAGTACTTAATAAACTAAGAACTGCCAGGGCAGGCGTCATGGACAAAAACACACTTCAGATTAGTTCTGGGGATAGGTGAGGATTGGTTTAAGAGAAGTAATGCTCTATTCCAACATCACAAAGTTAGAAAACCTCTTATATAGTAAGCTAGGGCGATCTCAGAATAGCGCCCCATTTCTCAGGTGTAACACTGAAAATTTAGTGACAACACGATTAAAGTCAGCACAGAAAATGACCTTTAAGTCTGAGAATACAGCCCCACATACATACACTGCACAACAATCCAGATTTCCTAAACCGAACATTAAACGTGTTGGATAATCTCTCCTTCCAGAGAGTATCTGTCTACTTCAGTTCTGTGAAATCAGTGAGCCTAAAGAAAACTAATGACAAACTTTAATCCTAAAATTTAAAATGACAGAATCTTGGTTCAGTGAATCCAAGAAGCAGACATTCTTCAGTACGCTAAAACATTAGGAAAAAGCCTTGTCGAGGGCCTTGCTAGTATCATCATTTTATTTGGTTATTATCTGGTCAGTGAAGAGATTTATGTTCTAGCCCCTTCTATGCTTGAATATAAAAATTCTTCCTGCCAATTTTGCCGATTTCTATTTACCAGCCATTGATTTTTCTAGTGCATTTCTAAATGGAGCTTGAAATTAACATGCCTTTTCCTTTTATTCACTTTCATGTATCCTGGCAGCATCAATAAGTAGTCCAAGAAGTAGACCTGATTTGTGGGAAGAGGACGAATTTTGCCATTGCTCCTAACCTATTCTGGCACTCACGGCAAGGTTAGTGAATATCAGATCTCCCTGCTAAGGAAAGAAAAACACGTTCCACACCATTTACCCTGACCATGATCCTACACACATCCTAAGCTTGAGAGAGAAAGAAACACAGAGAAATATTTTTTAAATCAAATGATACTTTAGAGACCTACAGATAGACAAGATAAAGCTTCGGAAAGAATGTTAAAATGAAAGTGGAATGGAGGGAATGACATTTATGGCTGTATATTTAGATCCCGCTAATGTGACAATAACGATAATCCTTATATCAAAAAAGAATTACATAAAATTGCATAGGAAAACTGCCTAAAAGAAGGATTTTTATGCCCCTGTTTAAAGACTAGAATGATCCATATGCTAATATCAAATATTTTCTATTTGTCATATCCAATGATGCATCCTCTGTTCGAAATATTCGCAATTCCTTCCTATAGGATTATAAACGTCCACATCATTTTCATCACACCTCGACATGCGACTAGCCTTGAGCAGTGCAACATGAGTGGCAACCACACCTGCTGCTCCCTAGAACTTCGAAAAGCCATCAAATGGTTTGCCACCTTGTTCTTTTTCCCATGAAATGAAAATTTCAATGTTCCAAATAAAAGCTGCTCCTTTAGCCCAAATACCAGAGTGAAGAGGACAGGGAGTAACGCTATAATCAATCTCCAGAGAACTGACAAAATGAAGAAATCAACCTTTTTTTTTTTCCTTTATAAGCCACTGAGATTGTGGGCATATCACCACTTGCAGCATAATTTAATTAAGGGTAACTTCTATGAGGCAAAATGCCATATATGCTTGAAATCTGTAATCGATGTATCCTCAAAACTCATTTGCTGAAATCCTAACCCCCAGTGTGATGGTATGTTGAGGTAGGGCTTTTCTGAGGTAAGTAGCCCCTGGATGTGGAGCCCTCATGAATGGAATAAATGTCTTTATAAGAGGGATCCCAGAGAGCTTTCTTAAGTGCTTTTCTGCAACCCAGAAGGTCCTTACCACAACCTGACTATCCTGGTACCCTGATCTCTAGAACTGTGAGAAATAAATTTCTGTTGTACATAAGCTGCCCTGCCTATGGTACTTGGATTAAAATCATATGTACACACATACACAGTTTTACGTTTCTTACTCTGAAGTCCCCTTTATCTTGTTCTACTATCTCTGGCTGGTTAGATGTGAATTCTCTCATCTGTTGGTTCTATGGAATATCTTAGTATTGAAGTTTCTCATATGCTTTATACTTTTATTCCTGGGTTAATCTTCTGTGGACATTAGATCGTGTTTTTTTTTTTTTTTTTTTTGGAGACGGAGCCTCAAGCTATCCCCCTGGGTAGAGTGCCATGGCATCACAGCTCATAGCAACCTCCAACTCCTGGGCTCAAGCGAGTCTCCTGCCTCCGCCTCCCAAGTAGCTGGGACC
>CAUYQV010084535.1:0-15698 GCA_963574575.1 Galagoides demidoff | reverse complement strand
ATAGCAACCTCCAACTCCTGGGCTCAAGCGAGTCTCCTGCCTCTGCCTCCCAAGTAGCTGGGACCACAGGCGCCCGCCACAACGCCCGGCCATTTTTTGGTTGCAGCCATCATTGTTGTTTGGCAGGCCCGGGCTGGGGATGCGAACCCGCCATCTTAGGTGTACGTGGCTGGCGCCTTAGCCGATTGAGCCACAGGCACCGAACCTCTTTTTAAAGATTTAAATTAAAGTGTGTTTTTTCTGATAGAAGTATAGCTACACTTGTTGTCTTTTGGTTTTCATTGGTGTGTAATATCTTTTTCCATTTCTTTACTTTTGGTCTATACTTAGCCATAACAGCATATAATTGTATCATATTTTTTCTTTCTTTGAATCACTTCATGTCTTTTTATTTGAGAATTTAATCCATTTACGTTCAAGATAATTATTGATAGTAAGGATTTGCTACTACCATTTTGCTCATTGTTTTCCAGTTGTTTTGTAGATGTTTTCTTTCTTCCTTTCTTTCTGTCTTCTTTTGTGATTTGATGGTTTTCCATAGTGGTATGCTTTGAATCCTTTCTATTTTTACTTTGTGCTTTCACTAAAGATTTTTGCAGGCTCATCGCCTATAGCTCAGTAGTTAGGGCACCAGTCACATACACCAAGGCCGTGATTCAAACGTGGCCCAGGCCTGCTAAGCAACAATGACAAATGAAATAAAAAATAGCTGGGCTTTGTGGCTGGTGCCTGTAGTCCCAGGCTACTTGGGAGGTTGAGGTAAAAGAATTGCTTGAGCCCAAGAGTTTGAGGTCGCTGTGAACTGTGACATCACCGCACTCTACTGAACGTGATATAGTGAGACTCTGTCTCAAAAAAAAAAAAAAAGATTTTTGCGTTGTGGTTACCAAGAGGCTTACATAGAACATTATATACTTAAGCAGCCTATTTCAAGATGATAGCACCTTAACTTTGAATGTACACAAGAACTCTACATTCTTACTCCTCTTTGTACACACATACTTTGTTTCTTATGTCAGAATTTATATAGTTTTCTAATGGGCATCCCTTTACAATTTATTTTAGCTATAGTTATTACTAATAGTTTTATCTTTTAACTCTCGTACTAGAAATAAAATTGCCCTACACACCATCATTGTAGTTAGTCTTAGAGTATTCAGAATATACTTCTGTTTTGCTTATACTATTGAATTTGTACTTTCATACCGTAAGGAACTTCTTTCAGCAATTCCTGTAAAGAGAGACTACTGGAAAAATTAGAACCTATTCAGTCCCACCCACTGGGCTAGGACCTGCCTATGTAAAGATTAACTCCCTTAGCTTTGATTTTTTGGAAAACTTTTATTTCTCTCATTTTGAAAAGGCAACTTTGTTGGATAAAGTATTCTTGGTTGGCAGTTTTTTGGTTTATTTTTTTGCCATCAGCATTTTCTATATACCATCCTACTCTCTCCTGGCCTGCAAGATTTCAGATAAGAAATTTGCTGGTAGTTGTATTATGACTCCCTCTTACCTCTTGATGCTTTCAGAGTATTTATTTTGTCTTTGATATTTCATAGTTTGATTGTTATGTGTCTTGGTGAATTTCTCCTTAGGTTGAATTTTTTTTTTTTTTTTTTTTTTTTTGAGACAGCGCCTCAAGCTTTCCCCCTGGGTAGAGTGCCATGGCATCACAGCTCATAGCAACCTCCAACTCCTGGGTTCAAGCGAGTCTCCTGCCTCTGCCTCCCAAGTAGCTGGGACCACAGGCACCTGCCACTATGCCCGGCCATTTTTTGGTTGCAGCCATCATTGTTGTTTGGCAGCCGGACTCGGGATTCGAACCCGCCACCTTAGGTGTACGTGGCTGGCGCCTTAGCCGATTGAGCCACAGGCGCTGAGCCCTTAGGTTGAATTTGATTGGAAACTTCTGTATTTACTTTACCTGAATGTTGTGATCTTTCTTCAAACTAGGGCAGTTTTCAGCCATTATTTCTTTATTTCTTTCTTTCTTTATTTATTTTTTTTGAGACGGAGCCTCAAGCTATCCCCCTGGGTAGAGTGCCATGGCATCACAGCTCATAGCAACCTCCAACTCCCGGGCTCGACGAATCTCCTGCCTCCACCTCCCAAGCAGCCGGGACCACAGGCGCCCGCCACAACGCCCGGCCATCCTGTGGTTGCAGCCATCATTGTTGTCTGGTGGGCCTGGGCTGGGGATTCGAACCCGCCACCTTAGGTGTACATGGCTGGCGCCTTAGCCGATGGAGCCACAGGCGCCGAGCCACCATTATTTCTTTAAATATACTTCTGTACCTTTTTTTTCTTTGTTATCTGTCTTGAATTATTTATAGATTAAGTCTCTTGATGATGTAACATAATTCATGGATACTTTTCTTCATTCTTTTTTGTTTGTTGGTTGGTTTCTCTCATTGGTAATTTCAAATATCCTGTCTGTGCTCACTGATTGATTCTTTCTTAACTTGATCAAGACTGCTGCTGAATCTTTCTATTGCATTTTTCACTTTAATCATTGTATTCCTCATCATTTGGATTTCTATCTTTGTTTTTTCTTAGTGTTTCTATTTCTTGGCCAAATTTCTTATTTTTTCATATTGTTTTCCAAATTTCCTTTAATTTTTTAATTTCTGTATTCTCATAGTTCACTGAACTTCTTTAAGAGGATCATTCTGAATTTTTTGTCTGTCCTTTTATAGATATCCTTTTCTTTGGGGTCCATTGTTTTGTTAGTTTCATTTGGAGGTAGCATGATTTCCTAAGTCTTTGTAATCCTCTGAGCTTGTGTTGGTATCTTTGCATTTGGAGAGACAGCCACTTTTTCTGGCTTTTACAGTGTTCTTTGCAGAGAAGACCTTCACTATTTACTTTGTGTTTCTGGATGGGCCAGCTGGTAAGGACCCTGAATAGACTTGTTTTCAGGCTCTCCAGATGACTGGGCTTCTGCCTTTGCTCTGAGTTTGGATGGAGCAGCTGGCTGAGTTCTGCAATCAGGCTGAACTGCTGAGCGGGTAGTACAATTGTCTCATATTGGGTTGGACAACAGGGTATATTCCCTGGCCAACTGGTACCACTATTTGAGTCCAGAAGTTGGACCAGGCTATAAGAAGAGCTCCAAGGTTAGGTAGAGTTGCTAATCAGAGTGGATAGGACCAATTGCTTTTCTCAGTAGAAATGCATCCCTGCCTATGTGGAGCTTGAAGGTTGGCTTTGAGGCTGGGATAAGCACTGTTTAAACTCCTAAATATGGTAGATCTAGCCCCTTCTTTTTGTTAACATTTGCTGCAGAGATCTTCTCCCTCTCTGAGTGGGGTCTGGGAGTCGGCTTTGAGGTCACACTGAATATTGTTAGACAGTTAAACTCTCTGGTGTAGTGCAGCAAACTCCTGTTGTTTGCCAAAATTAGCCCTGGGCAGGACCCTTGTGTGGGGTCTGAGGTTGGTAGGGGAGGTTGGCCATCTAGGGATTCAAGCCAGATAGAACTTTCCTGCTTTTCTGGGAACAACAAACTTAACTTTGTGCATAGGCTATGCTATTAGCCAATCCCTGTGATATGGCACCACTTTTGTTAGGTACACAGCCACCACCAAGCTTAGCATCTTGGTTGTGATGGGCATTCTGGTAGTGATGGGCATCCTGGTTGTGACGGGCACTGCTTCCTTATTCTTTTCTACCTGACCACAGATAATCTAGATGTAGTTTCCTTCTGGGCTACCTCTGAGGTGTGAGATAGAAATGGGCTTCCTGAGAAGCATTTCAGAATACTAGGGAAGCTTAACATCTGCGTCCAGTTCCTTTTTATCTCTGAAGAAACTGTGGTTCTAGAGAATCCTCTCTGTGTGGCACTGTGCTTAATTGGGGGAAGGAGGGGAAAGGGAGTCAGTGGGAGACTGTTTCTCTTACCCTTTTCATGTGTTTTTTATTCTGCTCTGTGGACAATGAAGGTGACCTGGTCTTATTTCTAATTTGGGAGGATTTCACTAAGGTATCCTTATCTGTGGACAGTTGTTAGCTAAACTTTGAGCTATTTTTTATTTCTATTCTGGCCATCTTGCTAATGTCCTAGGTTAACTATTCTGATATAATGCTACAAGGTCCTCATTTCCAAAACTGTTCTTCAGTTACATAGGCTTAAGGGTGTTTGCTCATTGAAATATAATTTCATAGCTGGGAAGAATTAAAAGAGAACCAAGTAGATGTGACCAGTGTGGAAATAAGACTCTTTCCTCATGTTTTCACATGTTAGACTATTACCCAGTAGTTTCTATTCATTTTGGTTTTTACTTTCTTTATTTGAATTTTATTATAATCTTTTAATTTTTTTTTAAGAAACGATATATGTAAATGTGGATTGTACAATGGAAGAAGGTTCTCTAAGTTTGGGCATCTCAGAATCTTGCTCTCCTGTTTGTTCTTTGACTGAAGCATATTTTCCTTCCCTACTTATTCACCTCACAAAATGCAAATAAGGTGAGTTGGGGAAAGGTTTTCCATGACATTGAAATACATTCTTGTAGTTAATAAATCACTATGTAGAGGAAAATCTATGAAAGAGTGGCTTCTAGGTATACTCCTAAAGGGTGATGTAAACTAGATATTTGGAACTTTATTTACTAAGATCTGTGGTCCCTAACCAGATATTTTGCAAGTGCCCTTATTAGAATTGCTAATTCACTAATACAGAGGAGGAGGTGACAGCTGTAATGCCTTTTATTGATTACCTTCTGTGATGTTCTTAGTGTTACAATCATTCTTTTATAGATAAAGACACCAATGGCCATTTGTCATACATTAATTAAGTGATAAAATTAAGATTGGCAGCTACACTTGTCAATACTGGGCAGCTCTGCCCCTCCTGTGCCTGAGCCCTCTGGAAGGATCCCTCCTGTGCTCACAATCTTATAGGTCAGACTTTAAGATGCTATTGTTTCATTCCCAAATAGGTATCAAAACCAGGTATTTGGAACCACTTAGAATACAGAGGGCCCAGAAACTTGGATGGTTTACATCTTTATTGACTCTAAACTCTAGGGAGGTAGTGAGATGAGCATTTCTCTCGATTATGGAGGTAGGCAACAACCCTACTGATATTGATATTAGCAGTACTGTGCTATTATCACAGTAATATTAGCAATACTTTCCACTTAGTCATTAACAGAAATCACAGATTTTTCCCTGACACATTATATAGTTGTGATGAATATCTCAAAATACCATTTATCTGGCTCTGCGCCTGTGGCTTAATCAGCTAAGGTGCCAGCCACGTACACCTAAGGTGGTGGGTTTGAATCCCCAGCCTGGACCCGCCAAACAACAATGATGGCTGCAACCAAAAAAACAAATGGCTGGGCGTTGTGGCGGGCGCCTGTGGTCCCAGCTACTTGGGAGGCGGAGGCAGGAGACTTGCTTGAGCCCAGGAGTTGGAGGTTGCTATGAGCTGTGATGCCATGGCACTCTACTCAGGGAGATAGCTTGAGGCTCCGTCTCAAAAAAAAAAAATACCATTTATCCTTTATCATTGTAACTTACTAATCATGGTAGTTATGGCTGCATTAATGGTAGTATTAATGCTATTATTAATATGTTAGTAGATATATTAGATCAAAAATGTGTGAAATTGGTTTTTATTTTATTTATTTATTTATTTGTTTGTTTATTTATTTATTTATCTATTGCAGTTTTTTGCTGGGACCAGGTTTGAACTCACCACCCTCAGTATATGGGGCTGGGCGCCCTATTCCTTGAGCCACAGGATCCGCCCTAAAATTGTTTTCTAAAATTTGGTAACTATTTAAAACCTTAGCTTTGGTTTTAAAAAGTCATATATACTTGTTCATGAATTTAACACATTGTCCTGAGAAGGCGTCCTAGGCTTTATTAGACTGACAAGGGGTGTATGGTATAATAGTGGATAAGAACCCTTGGTGTCTCCCTGGGAAACACAGGCTCTGTGATTTAATGGCAGTTGACTGATTTCTTCAACAGGATCTATTGTTGTGCCAGTCACTGAGCTAAAACCTGAGGATGAACAAGATTGCATCTTGCAGTCTGGTGAGGGCTATGGATATACTTGAGAGTAAGTAAAGGTAATTAGAAGCTGCCTCCTTACTTGTGGGTTAGGGAATGTTCTCTAGAGAACTGATTTTTAAAATGGAGAACTGGTAGTTAAGGTTGAAGGAACATTTGCAAAAGCCCAGAAGCCAGAGAAAGCCTAGTGAGCTTGACCTCCGTTTGATTAAAAGTTATTGCTCATCGATGGAGTGATAAGAGATTCATCTAGCTAGCACTGTCCAATAGTACTTTCCATGATGATGATGTTTCTTGTATCTATCTAATAAAACAGCCTTTCGCCAGCTATTAGCCATTCACTAATAAGCACCTAAAGTGTAGCTAGTATGCCAGGCACAATGGCTCACTATGTAATACCAGCTACTTGGGAGGCTGAGGCAGGAGGATTGCTTGAGGCTACGAGTTTCAGACTAGCAGGAGATATGTAGTAAGACCCTGTCTCCGCCCTCAAAAAGAAAAAATTATCTGGATGTGGTAGCTCACACATATGATTTCAGCTGCTTAGAAGGCCAAGGTGGGACAATTACCTGAGGCCAGGGGTTTGAGACTCATGTGGGCACTGTAGTGAGATTGCATTGCCAGGAGTGTGGTGTGTGCTGGTAGTCCTGGCTATGTAGGAGGCTGAGACAGGAAGATCACTTGAGCCCCTAGAGTTTGAGACTGTAGTGAGCTATGATCAGGCCACTGCATTCCAGCCTGTGTGACAGGGTCCCGTCTCAATAAAAAATAAATAACCAGGCTAGGTGTGGTTATTTATTACACCTGTAATTCTAGCACTCTGGGAGTCTGAGGCCAGAGAATCTCCTGGGATTAGGAGTTCCAGACAAGCCTGAGTAAGAATCAGACCCCATGTCTACTAAAAATAGGAAAATTAACCAGGCGTTATGACACATAACTGTAGTCCCAGCTATTGGGAAGGCTGAAAGGAGGATCACTTGATCACAAGAGTTCAAGGTTGCTGTGAGCTAGGCTGAAACCATAGTCTCTAGCTCAGGCAACAGAGTGAGTCTGTCTCAGAAATAAAATAAAATAAACAAAGTAAACACTACTGATACAAATTAGATCAGAAGTTGCTCACAGAAGCTCTTGTACAAACCATTCAACACCTGTGCTTTTTAAAGTTAAAACGTAAAACTCAACAAGATTTCAATGGACAAAAGTTCTCAAAGGGCTGGTGCATAGTCCCTTCTCAAGTGGTGGGATTAGAACCCCACTTATTTGATAGCCCCACTAACTCTGGAAATAGATGTATTACTAACTGCTTTTAGGATTGTAGTGATTGTTTGGCTTCTTTTAATATCACTGACCTTTTAAATTAGAAGAGATAAGATATGATTTAGTAGAATTTACACATTTTATGGATGAGATAGCCAAGGCCTAGAAACGATTAGGATCAGAGGCAGGCCTGGTAATCCTTGTCCCCCACCAATTCTGTGAATTAGTGAAAAATCTAAGACATTGGCCAGGCATATCTGATTATTTTTCATTTTATTTCTCTCAAAATTTCTTTCTTCTGTTTTTTTTTTCCCTGACTTACAGAATGGATTGCCTTTCTTAAAGTTTCAGTTCACTCATGCTAAAAGTTAAAAGCAGTAGAGCCAGGCCGGGCACGGTGGCTCATGCCTGTAATCCGAGCACTCTGGGAGGCCAAGGCAGATGGATTGCTTGAGTTCATAGGTTGAAGACCAGCCTGAGCAAGAGCGAGATCCTGTCTCTAAAAATAGCCAGGCTTTGTGGCGAGTACCTGTAGTCTTAGCAACTTTGAGGCCGAGGCAAGAGAATAATTGCTTGAGCCCAAGAGCTTGAAGTTGCTGTTAGCTATGACACCATGGCATTCTACCAAGGGCAACAAAGTGAGACTCTGTCTCAAAAAAAAAAAAAAAAAAGCAGTAGAGCCAATGGAGATGGAAGCCCTCAGATCCAAGAAATCATTTTTCTTTTCAATTCATTTTTTATTGATATATATAATCCTTACACACATTTAGAGAATTCATGTGATTTTTTGAATACATGCATGTAAGGATCAAATCAAGGTAGTCCATCACCTTGAAGGATATCCAAGGAAGGATAGCTATCACCTTGAACATTTATCATTTCTTTGTATTGGGAACATTTTGAGTCTTCTATTGATAGCTATTTTTTTTTTTTTTGAGACAGAGCCTCAAGCTGTCCCCCTGGGTAGAGTGCCATGGCGTCACAACTCACAGCAACCTCCAACTCCTGGGCTCAAGCAAGTCTCCTGCCTCAGCCTCCCAAGTAGCTGGGACCACAGGTGCCCAACACAACGCCCAACTATTTTTTGGTTGCAGCTGTTGTTGTTGTTTGGCGGGCCCGGGCTGGATTTGAAGCCGCCACCTTAGGTGTATGTGCCTGGCGCTTTAGCCACTTGAGCCACATTAGATCATACAGCAATTCTAAAGTCCATATGAAAATCTGAGATTGTTTTTTCTCATTTAGAACAATTGACTATTCAGACATCCTTGTGGCTCAAGGCAAAGAGAAGAATAAATGAAGGATGGGATGGACCTTATGGGGGCCTACATACCAGGTTTGTACTAAGGGGTATATGAGCAGTTACCAATCAAGCCACATCACACCACCCATCCTCCCTAGAGCAGCAGGGGCTAGGGCAGTCAGAAAAGGCTGAGCAAGGGCCAGGTGCAGTGGCTCACAATGTAATCCTAGCACTCTGGGAGACCAAGGCAGGTGGACTGCCTGAGCTCACAAGTTCAAGACCAACCTGAGCAAGAGCGAGATCTCATCTCTAAAAAGGGCCCAGCGTTGTGGTGGGCAACAACAGTGGGTACTACAGCTGGTACCTATAGTACCAGCTACATGGGAGGCTGAGACAAGAGAATCGCTTGAGACCAAGAGTTTGAGGTTGCTGTGAACTATGACACCAGGGTACTCTACTGAGTGACAAGTGAGACTCTGTCTCAAAAAAAAGAAAAAAAGAGAAAATGCTGAGCAAGCCCAAACTTCCTCTTTCTCCTCCTGTCAGATCCCCTGCCTAAGGCTCCCAGGAAAAGATACTGGATCCCTGACAGCCTCCACCAAGACCAATAGCTGCCTACCAACATGTCCCAGAATCAGAAGAGAAAAAAATCACACAATGCAAAAATTAGAAACAATATTTATTGTTTCCTATTAAAATAGGGTGCTTTCATGAGAAAAGAGTGTGCAAAAAGAGACTTCCTACACCCTGAGCTTTTTCTCTTATTCTACCAGGCTCTAACTGTCTTCACTGTGTAGGAGGGAAAGTTTTCCACCTACTCTTGGGAAATTAGGCTACTCTAGTTTTACTTTTGATTACTTGCATGTGTGAAAAATGAAATAAAAGTCCAACGGTTAATAAGCTATCTGTTCTTAGGCATATATGCCTAGTACACTTGGAAAGACAGTATAGGCCTCACGTCCACTTCCCCATGTGCAGGCCATAATTAGATGGCACCCTGGAAATTAGATGGGTATTCCTGGCTAGGGATTGAAGAAGGCCCCAGCTCCTGGTCAGCTGTTTGAAAACATGCAGAGTGCCTCCAGTGAGAACTGAGATTACCTCTTTAACAAAAAATATTTGGGGTATAGTAAGACCAGCAGTCAACTACTAGACAGCATTCTGGCTATAGGACAGTATTTGGTCAAGAAGCTACTTTTCCATCTCCAAACCCTCTTGGGATCCCTTATATTGACAAGAGTAAATTCAAGTTTCAAAATGGCACACCAAGTTACACAAGGTAGAGGATGTCATTAAGGCAACGGTCTCACCAAGTCATGCACAGAGCTCTGATCCCACCATCCCCCTCCCCTCATCCTTCAGGACTGCTGAGTCCCCTGCCCATTACTCTTCCTTTCAGCATCCAGAAGCCTCAAGCAGTCTTCAGCCTCACAAGTTGGGGGTGGCCCAATTAAGGAACTTCATGGCAACTTCAAAGCCAAGGAAGCAGGCCTGAGAAAGGGTTGGTAGAGAAAAAAGCCAGCAGGAATGTGACTATTCATAAATCCCACCCACTGCCACCCCAGCACCAGACTTGGTTGGCCCTATTCAGACCAAAAGTCTATTCCCACCCTAGATCTAGGATTTAAGCTGTGCTCTCTCATTCTTAAGAGGAGGAAAAAATGCATATCCTACACTGCCTGCTTCTGAGGGCCAGGTCAAGAAATCAAAGCCCTTCACCTCAGAGATCCCCAAAGGTAAATCCACCTAGACAGCGTTAGGAAAGGGAACAAATAAGGAGAATCTGGCTGAGGATAGTGTTTTGGGAAACTGAGTCCCCAATCAATTCCAATAGCAAGCAAGTTAGCCCATCTACCCCTGTCCTGAGCCCCAAAGAGAAAGCACATTCTCTGCAAGCTAATACTCACTGCATTGGCTGGGAAGGCTCGGATCATCACCGCATTGAATCCCTTGTATAAGGACGTGATTCCTTCATCCCGGATCAGCTCCCTTAGCACATCTCTAAAACCATTAGGATATTTCCCAGGAGGTGCTGTGGGACAGAATCCAATGTGTAAGTCTTCAGGAAGTTTCCTGACCTAACCATGGCAACACACCTAGGGAGAATCTAGTAGTTAAGTCTTCCTACAGGATCAGGGCCAGCACCAGGGAGAGGACACTTTGCAGGTTATGTGGGACCAGGACATAAACAACACAATTTACCGTAGGACAAATAAACAAATACTGAATTTACTATTGCCAAGAGAATGGAAAAGAAGAATAAAGAATAAAACAGCCCTTCTGTTCATTAGGGGGAAAGAGAGTAGATTTGACTTCTTATCTCACTTATGTGTGTTTATACTGACATGAAAATAAATCTAGGTTTCCCAAAACACAAAAGACTATGAGGGAGAAGGCGGGTCTGAAAGTTGTTGGGTGCTGCCATGGATAATCAGTGTCCCTAGGGCCTTAAGACCTCTGCATCCCAGGAGTAGCCAGTGCCGGGACTGACTCTGTCATCCACTACCCTCCACTCACCAGTCTGGAAGCGGGACTTGAGCACATCTGGGGGAATTGCCACAGCCCAGTTGAAGATCCCTGCAATGCCCCCAGCCAACAGGATCCGAGGAGCACTTAGTTCACTCACCCTGCACAACACCAACCATAGCCCCAATCAGACAAATGCTGTGAGACTGGTATTCAGACAATCCTTCCTGTGGCAAACAGGGAAGTTACAGAGAAGGATAAATTGACTATAGGGAGGTAGTATGAGGCCAGAACTCATGATATTGCAGCTGCCACTCCCTGGAGGTTTCATGCTCCTGTTTCAAATACTTGCTCCAATGAGTGAAGCATAGAGTACGAGAAGCTAGCTGGACCTCCGCAGCCATGAGGAAAGTGGGCATGGAGCTAAGAAAAAGTCCCAGTTCTGCTTTCAGACCTACCACAGGAGAGGGCAACCTACCCATGACTGGGGAAAGGGGCTTCTAAGTTCTTCCGTTCTCCTTACCTCTTTCCCTCTGGAGTAAAGATATTTTTCAGCCATTCATAAGTCATGAAATACATTCCACTGGCTGGAACATCTGTTAGTGGCAAGAACAAGGTAAAGTAAGTATGTAAAATCCCCATAGATTTCTTAAACTTAGAAGAGACAAGTTCAGCACTAGAACCTTCAAGGTTTCCTAAGAAGTTTCTTAGCAGTCGTATCCTATTTGTAGTAACCACTTTGCAGCTATGTGATGCTGTTCTGCGCAAAGCACTGGTATGAGTGCCATACATATGACATAATTTCATCTTTCTTTATTTTTTTTATTTTGTATTTTTTTGCAGTTTTTGACCAGAGCTAGGTTTGAACCCGCCACCTCCAGCATATGGGGCTGTGGGGCTGTTGCCTTATTCCTTTGAGCCATAGGCACCGCCCATGACATAATTTCATCTTTAAACTCTCCTCTGAGTGGTCACCACCAACATGCCCACTCCAAGCAGTTACTTCCACAGCTAGTGTATCTGGCTTTCCTTCAAGCTGCCATGTCAGGACAAGAGTGAGACTGTCTCCACCTCTCCTACTGTCACGCCAGCAAGACATGCCTCTGAAAAGCAGGAAGAAGCCCACTTTCCCTCAGTCACTCTTCACAGTCATGCCTCCATCCATGATCGACTTGCCACTCCTCTACAACTACCATTGTCATGAACTGCACCTCTACAGACACTCAGGAAGGACAGAAGGTCCCCAATCTTCATCTGTGTCCATGCTGGCCAGGGTGAGACTGCCTAAAATCAGACACTCACTGCCAGTATTGTCAGAGCTATGACATGTATTATGCCAAGGCTAATCTGATGAAACAGGCAAGACCATCCTTAGGTGACCTCAGGTGGAGGTCCTCAAAGGTTACCTCGCATGAGGGTGAGCAGAGTCCCCTTGTAGATGCCTCGGATCCCAGACTCTTGGTACAGCTTCTTTGCACAGTCCAAGGTACCAGTGTACTTAGTTTCCCCTGAAGAAGCCTGAATCTGAGAGGGAGGTGGTAGTCATCAAGTCAGAATAGCAACATCAAAGTCAGCAAACCCAGCAGATCATGGACAATACAAAGTGGTCATTATGTGTTAGAGCAATGAAAGACCACACTGTCAAATTGACAAATATTTAGAACATGTACTATTAAGGAAGGCACTATGAACAAGGCTAGGTAAAATTAACACAAAACATTCACATACTGGCCAGGTGCAAGTAGACTGCCTGAGCTCATGAGTTCAAGACCAGCCTGAACCAGAGTGAAACCCTATCTCTAAAAATAGCCAGGCATGGTAGCAGGTGCCTGTAGTCCCAGCTACTTGGGAGGGTGAGGCAAAAGAATCACTTAAGCCCAAGAGTTTGAGGTTTCTGTGAGCTGTGACACCACGGCACTCTACCGAGGGCAACAAAATGAAACTCTGTCTCAAAAAAAAAAAAAATTTTTTTTCACATACTGACTAGAAAAAAAAATCAAGAGAAAAGTTGAAAAACTAGTTGAGGATATCTCCCAAACATAATAAAACTATCAGAAGGTCTAGAAAAAAAGCAACAAATACTTATTCCTTCCACAAATATACACTTAGCACCAAATGCATTCCAAGTCTAGCTGGTCATGAGACTTGCTTTGGTTAAGTAGGTGAATAGCAATAGGCATGGTGGCTCACACCTGTAATCCTAGCACTCTGAAAGACTGAGGCAGGAGGGTCATTTGAGCTTAAGAGATTGAGACCAACCTAAGCAAGAGTGAAACCCTATTTTCCACTAAAAATAGAAAACTTAGCCAGGTATCCTGGCATATGCCTATAGTTCCACCTATTCAGGAAGCTAAAGCAGGAAGACAACTTGAACTCCAGGAATTTGAGGTTGCAACAAGCTATGATGATGCCATTGTACTGTACTCAGAGCAACAGAGTGAAATGCTACCACCATAAACAGGAAAGAAGGAAGTCAATGGGAGGGGTGGGGTGGGATGAAGAGGGGAGGGAAGGGAGAAAGGTGAACTGGTTGGAATGGTGGCTCATGCATGTAATCCTAGCACTTTGGGAGGCTGAGGTGGGAGGAAGGAAAGGGAAGGGAAGGAAAGGGAAGGGAAAGGAAGGAAAGGAAAGGGGAGGGAAGGGAAGGGAAGAGGAGGGAAGGGAAGAAGGTGAATTGGCTGACATGGTGGCTCATGCATGTAATCCTAGCACTTTAGGAGGCTGAGGTGGGAGGAATATTTGAGGCCAGGAGTTCAAAGCTAGTTTGAGCCTAATAGTAAGACCTCAATTCTATAAAAAATAGAAAAATGAGCTAGGTATGGTAGCATATGCTTGTAATCTCACTAAGGCAAGAGGGTCACTTGAGTCCAGGATTTGGAGACTGCAGGGAACTATGATGATACTATTACATTCTAGCCTGCAAGACTATGTCTCAAAAAAAAAAAAAAAAAAAGGCTGGGTGCCTATGGTGCTTATAGCTCAGCAGCTAGGGCACCAGCCACAAACACTGGGGCTGGTTTGAATCCAGCCCAGGCCCACTGAACAACAAGGACAACCGTAACAAAAAAATAGCCAGGTGTTGTGGTGGGTGCTTGTAATCCCAGCTACTTGAGAGGCTGAGGCAAGAGAATCACTTAAGCCCAAGAGTCTGAGGTTGCTGTGAGCTGTAACACCACAGCACTCTACTGAGGGCAACATGGTGAGACTCTGTCTCAAAAGGAGGGCGGTGCTTGTGTCTCAAAAGGGTAGGGCACCAGCCCCATATGCCAGAGGTGGTGGGTTCAAACCCAGCCCCGGCCAAAAAAAAAAAAAAGGAAAAGAGAGTGAAAAGAAAAAACAATAAAAAATTTCATTCTGGGGTGGCACCTGTGGCTCAGTGAGTAGGGTGGTGGCCCCATATACCAAGTGTGGTGGGTTCGAACCCAGCCCCGACCAAACTACAACAAAAAAATAGCCAGGCATTGTGGCAAGTGCCTGTAGTCCCAGCTACTCGGGAGGCTGAAGCAAGAGAATTGCCTAAGCCCAAAAGCTGTAGGTTGCTGTGAGCTGTGATGCCACGGTACTCTACCAAGGGCGACAAAGTGAAACTCTGTCTCTAAAAAAATAAAAAAATAAAAATTTCATTCTGAGCTCTAAGTACCCAAACAGGGGTCCTGGACAGTGTCAGAGGAAATGAAAAACAATTAGCTACCTACGGTTGTGCATGCCTGGAGTCCCAGCTAATTGGAAGGCTAAAGCAGGAGTATTCCCTTGAGCTTAAGAGTTTGAGGCTGGGCTTGGCGCCTGTGGCTCAATTGGCTAGGGCGTCAGCCACGTACACCTAAGGTGGCGGGTTCGAATCCCCAGCCTGGGCCCGCCAAACAACAATGATGGCTGCAACCAAAAAATGGCTGGGCGTTGTGGCGGGCGCCTGTGGTCCCAGCTCCTGGGTAGGTGGAGGCAGGAGACTCGCTTGAGCCCAGGAGTTGGAGGTTGATATGAGCTGTGATGCCATGGCAATCTACCCAGGGGGATAGATTGAGGCTCCGTCTAAAAAAAAAAAAAAAAAAAAAAAAAGAAGTAGTAGCTAAAGATTTCCCTAAGAGGCTAGGCGCCTGTGGCTCAATCGGCTGAGGCGCCAGCCACGTACACCTAAGGTGGCGGGTTCAAATCCCCAGCCTGGCCCGCCAAACAACAATCATGGCTGCAACCAAAAAATGGCCGGGCGTTGTGGCGGGCGCCTGTGGTACCAGCTACTTGGGAGGCGGAGGCAGGAGACTTGCTTGAGCCCAGGAGTTGGAGGTTGCTACGAGCTGTGATGCCATAGCACTCTACCCCGGGGGATAGCTTGAGGCTCCGTCTCAAAAAAAAAAAAAAGATTTCCCTAAGAGAACACAGGATGGATTTACTTATAGCAGGCCTGATCCCTGTTAGAGTACTTATAGCAGGCCTGATCCCTGTTAGAGTATTCTGAACTGGCATGTTTTTGTTATTACACTCACCAAATAGGCTCAGCGCCTGTGGCTCAATCGGCTAAGGCGCCAGCCACGTACACCTAAGGTGGCGGGTTCGAATCCCCAGCCCGGATCCGCCAAACAATGATGGCTGCAACCAAAAAATGGCCGGGCGTTGTGGCGGGCGCCTGTGGTCCCAGCTACTTGGGAGGTGGAGGCAGGAGACTCGCTTGAGCCCAGGAGTTGGAGGTTGCTGTGAGCTGTGATGCCATGGC
>CAUYQV010084532.1:0-19904 GCA_963574575.1 Galagoides demidoff | reverse complement strand
GAGACAGAGCCTCAAGCTGTCCCCCTGGGTAGAGTGCCATGGCATCACAGCTCACAGCAACCTCCAACTCCTGGGCTCAAGTGAGTCTCCTGCCTCAGCCTCCCAAGTAGCTGGGACCAAAGGTGCCCACCACAATGCCTGGCTATTTTTTGGTTGCAGCCGTCATTGTTGTTTGGCAGGTCCGGGCTGGATTCGAACCCGCCACCTTAGGTGTATGTGGCTGGCGCCTTAGCCACTTGAGCCACAGGCGCCAAGCCAGAGATCACTGATTTTCAATGTCACATCAAATGGATACGCAACACAGTGTAATTCTTTCCTAATAATGACCTTTTAACCTTTTAGGTTGTTGCTAATTGCCAACTAGAAGTACTGTTGCTTGCGAATGTCACTCATGTTAGAGTTTCAGACTTTTAAACCTGACCCGGATTCAGAGATGAGCTTCTCTCCGCAATCTAGTACACACCTCTCTCTTCCTGGCCCCCTACATGAGGTAAATGCACTGTATTTCTATTTTTTTAGGTTTTATTTCCTTCTTGAGAGAGTCATTGGTCTAGGAAATCACATACTTTATCCCACTTTTCAGATGCGTGAGATGAACCTGGCTGACCAGGCCAACTCCCTGCTCTTTAGTTTTATCTCCTTTTTTTATTCCGATTAATCTCATCACTTTTTAAAAATTATTCGGTCTTGCCCAAGTTAACTATTTTAGTGATTTTTTTCAAGAAAAAGCTTTTGGTGCAGCTGATCTGCTCTTCTGTAGCTTTCTGTTTAAATAATGTCTGCCATTGTTTTTATTATTCTCTTCGGGTTCAGTCTGCTGTGTGTATTATTGAATCGTGTGTACACACACACATGGATGGCCATGCAGACAGGAGACCCTGTGGAAACCTGCCTCTTGGGTGCTCCTCAGTGAGCAGTGGGTCTCTTCTCTCCGGTTATTCTAAGCTCTTCCCATTACCTTTGATGTTCAGTAGTTTTATTAATGTGTGGGGGTAGATTTCTTTTTTCTTTCTTTTTTTGTGACAGACTCTCTCTTTGTGCCATGGTGTCAGCCTAGCTCACAGCAACCTCAAACTCCTGGACTCGAGCAATCCTCCTGCCTCAGCCTCCCAGAGTGCTGGGTTACAGGTGTGGACCACCATGCCCAGCCTGGCTAGTCTCAAACTCTAGACCTTAAGTGATCCTCCAACCTTGGCCTCCCATTTCTTTTTATTTATCCTATTCAGGACTGGTACTTCATGAACCAAATAGAATCCATTTCATCAGTTCTGGAAATTTTATCAATTCTGACAATTACCATATTCATCTCCAGCTGAGTTTTGTTTGTGAAAACCTTGAACGTGAGGTGTGGAGCTGTGTCCCCCCAGTTTTGCATTTGTTTCTCTCAGGAACTCTAAAGTGATTTACCTAGAACCACTTTTTACACTTCTTGAACTATGTTGTTAGTATAAACTCAAACCTCCAGCCTGTTTGAGGGCAAGCTTCAAGGTCGTTTCTCTGGGGTGGGAGGTGGTCTTCAGTCTGACCTGACTGGGGGTGGGACTCTGAGTGGTCCCAACTTTGTCCAGCTTTCTAGTTCTAAAGTCCAGCCTTGAAGGAGACCTAATCTTTATCTCCTGCTTCCATGCAGGCATTAAATCTCGGACCTCAGGAGACGGGGACGCAGCACTGGCTCACAGGCTCTTCCCCCTGGCTCCTGGTTCACCTCTCTTGTCAGTCCCCAGAAATTCCCTTCGTTTTCTACAGAGCTCATCAATGTATTTAGAAGGGTAATTATTACGCTTTCTGGTCATCAGGTCTCCCACCACGCAGAAAATGGGAATCTATGCATTTGTGTGTATAAAATAAATTGGAAGCAGGTGCTGGGGTGAGGTGTGCTGTGGAGAAGGAAACTGAGCATGTCTTGGACAGACTCCAGCATTACATTGCGTCTCTTACACAAGGAGTCTACCTATATCTAGAGTCTATCTGTTCCAGCTCCATGAGTTCTTTCATGTAAGAAAACGAAAGGAGTGTGGCAAAATATCATCATCCATGGTTCTGAGGGTCTATTATCCTTCACACTTTGCTCTAGTGTTAATTTCTTAAAAGTTAAGAAAAAGGAAAGGAAGGATCTGACGTATCTGAGAGCCGCCCGGTGCTCTCATCCTCAGAGGGAGACTGTGTGTGGCCTGCCCACTCTGGCTACTGCCCTGACACCTCTGCGTCCTGCCTGCCCTGGCCGCTGCCCCAACACCTCTGTGTCCTGCCCACCCTGGCTGCTGCCCCGACACCTCTGCGTCCTGCCCGCCCTGGCCGCTGCCCCAACACCTCTGTGTTCTGCCCGTCCTTGCTGCTGCCCCTGTCACCTCTGCATCCTGCCCGCCCTGGCCACTGCCCCTGACACCTCTGCGTCCTTCCTGCCCTCGCCACTGCCCCCAACACCTCTGCATCCTGCCCGCCTTTGCCGCTGCCCCGACACTCTGTGGCCGGCCCGCCCTGGCCGCTGCCCCGACACCTCCATTTACCTTCTCCTGGTAGAGCTTGTGGAGCCACTGAGCGGCTTCCTTCTCATCCAGGGGGATCTCTTCCAGAGGAAATCTCCTGTTTTATTAGGAAGATTAAAAGAGAAGTAAATAATCTGAGGACAACAAACATAACAGAGGGAGAAGAGACGCGTGAGTTACTGTGCACCAGGGTGACCTGTGGGCTCGGCTTTTTCTGCTCAAGTCTCATCCTTAGTTTCTGAAAATAAGCAAGATGCAGAGTACTTGCTCCTAGGCGTTCACCCCAGTGTCTGGGAGGGCCACGCTGCTGCCTCCACGTGTGGGGAGTAGTAAGTGCCTGACAACAAGGGCCCCTGAGCGATTGCTGGGCAGGTCCTGGTCCCAGTCCCACCACAAAGGTGACATTTATGAGCTTTGAAGTTTTGATTTTTCTTTATATGATCATTTTTTAGAAGGAATCATGATGGACACTGTCCTTCATTAGGCAAAGAAGATTATATATTTCACAAAAGAAATCTATTTGCTTCAAATATGAAAGGTATTAAAGTTTAGAGACTTCTTTTTGGAGACACTCTTGCTCTGTCACCTAGGCTGGAGTGTAGCAGCAGCACCAGAGGTCACTGCAGCCTGGGACTCCTGGCTCAAGTGTGGGATTCCAGGCATGAGCCACTGTGCCTGGCCCTCACATGCTTTAGAAAGTCAGTAAGAACAGCAAGTTTGTCAGCTAGGTTATGGAGGTGACTCTGGGAGGGCAGAGACGGTGTATGGAAGCACAGGCTGGGACCCTACCCACATGACGCCTGCTCCCTGACACCCCATTCTCCTCTCCTTCTGGGACTGATAGAAACACACCCGCTGGCCTCCAGGAGTTTCACACACACAGGACGATGCGTGTCACTTCCAGGAAGGAGGCTTTCTACTGCTGCTGCTCACGTCTCTGCCAGCTTTGTCTCTGCTATGCTGTGGGGAAACCACATTCCTGGGACACACAGACCAAGCCAGCCCCGCACTCAGCTTAGCATCCCTGACAGGTGTCTAGACATGCCATGGACTATCACACAGTGAGGAAAAAGAAAGGCAGGTAGGAACCTGTCGTCGAGGGACAGCTGCAGCACCCATGGCGCACAGGGTGGAGGACCAGCGAGGGCTCAGCTCCCCCAGTCCCCCAGTCTCCATGGGCTCACAGGGGCTACTTCTGAAGAGAAGAGGCAGGTAACATTTCCATGGCCAGAGGCAAAATGTCAAGCTTTACGGTAGTGTGTCTTAGACCTTTTGTCTGAAAGCTGAGCACCCAAAGTGTTGACTTATGTGGTGGTACCCATAGACCTTGACCCAACTGGAGATGAAGAGCCTAGTTGACACATGCACACATGCGCTCAGACAGCACAGCGGCTGCTGCCACAGCACTGACCTCTGCAGGAGCCCACCTGCAGGACGTCCCAGGAAACAAAGGCACTCAACTCTGGGACTCTGGGTGCCACTGGTGTTTGAAGGGCTTGCCAGCCATGCCATTTCTGTTTCTGCCCACAGTGAGATGACTGACAGAGGCACCAACTTGCCTGTCTGTTCACACACTCACACTCACGTGCACACACACACATACTGCACACACATACATGCATCACATACACATATACTCACCACACATATACACACACACACACCACACATACCCATGCACACATATAGACACACTCACATACCATGTGCACAATTTACACACATACCACACCAAATACACACATGCTACATATACACAGACATACAGAATTTGTACACAGACCACATACACATACAAACCACATACACACACCCCCACACACATACTTTAAACACACACACCACATGCATACACCATCCACACACCCACACTTACACACAATGACACACACTCTCCACATACAGATCTTATTATAAGTCTGTTATAGGCATTATAAAATACATACAATGAGATATTAAAATGACAAAATAAAAAGTAGACGTAAAGTCCAAGTAATAATCCCTGCCCAGTGGGGTGCCCTAAGCACGGAGCTCCTGGAGGTCACTCAGGCCACACGCAGGACACTGGCCCAAGCACTGGCCTTGAGAACAGGCACTCCCATGCAACCACACCAAGTGCTGGCCGTTCCTCGTCATGGGCCCCGGGCAACTTGACCCCCTGGGGTGCATGGGAGGGAGGCCACAGGCCGCACACGGCCCCGGCACAGGCTCACAGTGTGTGGACACTGCACTAGCCCCTTCACTCAAAGCCCTCAAGCTGTCAGTCAGTGACACAAAACAGTGGAAGCTTCGAGAAATTCAAAGCCTATACCTATTAAAATATGACTGGGCAAAATATAGCCCCACCAAGGGGAAAGTGGACAGAGTTAGGAAGGTCTGCAGCCAGACCTGCATGTCCACCTGCAGGTGGGTGGCTCTGAGCACTGCCTGGAGCTAGACAAGCCGGACCCAGCTGGCCCTGCCACAGGCCAGCTCAGACCACCTAAGCCTCGGCATAGGGCTTCCTACCCAAGGACGAGAGCCCAAGACGTCTCCAGGGCAAGACCACCACAGCCAGGGGCCAACACAGGGGCCACCGCTGCTGTTACTGTCTGTCTCACGTCATGTGCTGGCCTGTTGCTGGACCACTTGATGGGGTCGACCACTGTAGTGCCACCACCAACACTGTCAGCACCCACCCAGCATCTCAGAGTCACAAGAAAGGGCCTAAGGCACCCGCCCTGGGTGGAAACAGACCCTAAACTGCGATCGGCCTATCCATTACCAACTCTGGAAGGGAAAATCCACCCAGCTCCTTGCTGATGTTCACATTCCTGGAAGCTTCCACAGAGTGGCCAGAAGAACTGGGAGGAGTTAAACCTGTGAGGGCTTAAGCTTTCCAGACAACTGTGTAGAGGAACTGACCAGGTGACCATGGCTGTCGGCACAGCTAGGCTGGGCCACCTCCCTGATGCCCTGCACACACCTCCAGGACAACCCTGCCTTTCTGCACATGGGGGCAATCCACACACAGAACCGTCGAGCACATCAGAGCAAACCCAGAGATCCCCTGACATCACGCCTGGGGCTGAGCCAAAGTCACCACCCACACCACAGTTCCAGTTACAAGGTTTTGGGTGGGTTTGGTCTCTTCATGAGCTAGAGAGACTTCGAGAGTCAAAGAGCAGCAATGAAACAGACAGCACAATTCAGAGGGATGTCCCTGATCTTGACCTTGACCTTGACATTGAGTGGGAAGAGAGAAAGGCTGCTCTCTCTGAGAGGCTGCTGCCATACTTCAGAGCAGGCCTCCAGCTCTCAGCAGGAAATTTGCAAGCACCACTCCTGTTCTATTTCACTGGACAGGCAGGACCCAGCTGACCCCAGCTTTCAGCACTGAAGCCCAGGACTCAGGCAGAATTCATAGCAGGCTCTTCCTGCCCCTTGCTGGTTTCCTTTCAGGCATTGAGGTCCCTACATCCTGGGGACAACCACACCACCTAAAAGCCAGTTGGTGCCAAGCTCTGCGGGAGGGCTTTGTCGCCTGTTCTCCGGGGATCTGGGCTTGCCCCACGGTGGGGAGGTCTGCACCAGAGGTCTCCCTAGGTCCTGTGACTATGGACCTAGCCTACCTCCTGAGCCTGGTGGGATCTGAGACCAAGCTGGGGAGGGGACAGAGAGTTTTACATAGAGCAAACTGTATGGGCTTCCCAAGGAAACAGAAGAGGACAGTGGCCCCGGGCACCAGCCAGTGATTTCCCCAAAGGAAGGCAGCAGAGTCTGCTCTGGGCTCCCCTGGCTCAGAGTCCTGCCTGCCTGACTCCAGGCAGGAGTCAAACAGGCCCTCTGCTCTGCGTGAACACCACCCAGCTCAGCAAGGTGTGGGAAGAAGGCCAGGGAGTGGCTCAGGAAGGGAGGGTCTCCCTGGTACAGGTTCTGGGAGAGGGGCAGGGAGGGCCTGGGGGGTCAAGCTCTGGCCTCACCTTACGCACATGTCCGCCTCATACTTCTTCCCATAGAGGATCCCCAGCAGAGATGGGTTCTTGTTTCCTCTGAAGTTCAGGGTTACGTCATAGACAGCTGTGACTATGGGGAGGAGACAGGAGGATGATGATGCAGCCAGCAGGGACGGAGGGGCGGTCCCGGCTGGGCGGGGGCGCTTGGGCTCTCCCCTGGGCCTCCTTTCCCTGTGCCAGTTCTCTCTTTAACTGCAGTATTTAGTCCGTCTACATTTCACACCCTCACTCACTGACGTAAGTGTGTTTAAATCTACTATCTGGCTGTTTTCTATTTGTTCTACATGTTCTTTGTCCCTTTATTTTGATTCCTTTCTAACTAATTAGATACATTTATTTTTTTCTCTTTGTTAGGTTTTCTGTTATATATTTTTTATTATGATTTTAAATATTTCCCATTAAGTAGAATTTTATCAAAATATGCAGCAAGAATCTTACAACATGAGAACCCCCCCACACACACACACACTCTCCTTTTGTGCTTCTGGTATCCCGTGTGCAAAGTACTTATTTGCTTATTTTTATTTATTTATTTATTGGAGACAGAGTCTAAATAAACTCTGTTGTCCTGGATAGAGTGCCATGGCATCGTACTTCACAGCAACCTCAAACTCCTGGGCTCAACTCATCCTCCTACCTCAGCCTCCTGAGTAGCTGGGACTACAGGTGCCCACCTGGCTAGTTTTTCTGTTTTTAGTAGAGATAGGGTCATGGTCTTGCTCAGGCTGGTCCCAAACTCCTGAGCTCAAGTGATCCTCCTACCTTGGCCTCCCAGAGTGCTGGGATCACAGGTATGAGCCACTGTGTCCGGCCACTTACTTTTTTTTTTTTTTTTTTTTAACAAATTACTGCCTTCATTTTTTTGTTTCGTGTAGGAATAATCTGGCCCCCATCGTGACTGAGGCTCCTACCTGTCCCCCGGAGACACTGGACTGCTGTGGTGAAGCCCTTGGTCCGTGGCAGCAGGTGGTACTTGAGCGGGGGCAGCCCCTTGGAGGCCGCCACCTCCATGCTGACTCGGTGCTTGGTCTCCGTGAAGCGAGTGCCCTCACAGTACAGGAGGAACTAGGACATGGAACCCGGGGACAGGGGTTATCTAGTACGTGTGGCATGATTTGTTATTTTAGGGCTGCAGTGAGTACTCTAGCCATATGCGTCCCCTCACACAGAACAGACTTCCAGAGAGCAGTGACACATGACGGTGTCTCTGGGCAGAAGTCTCAGATCAGAGAGTGGAAAACAGGAAAAGTCCTTTATCCACTCACCACGACATGAGTTGAAAAGGAACAAAGACTCAGGCAGAGTAGGGACAGGCATGTGACTGGGTTGGGGTGAGGGCGCCCCACCCACACCCTCCAGGTAGGTCTGGGTCAGAGCGGGCTTGGGTCTGTGGGGGCAGGTGGTCCATCACTAGCCCGGGAGGATGGATAGCCCCACCCCTACTGGAAACAGTGTTCTGGGCTCAGGGGGTCGTCATGGGCCTCACACTAGTAATCAGGCTGCAGGTGTGTCAGAGGCTGGGTGGGAAGTCTAGATCCAGACCTGGCCTCCTTCCTCAGCACCTGAGCACAGGTGCCCTGGGTCCCCTGACACACTCACCCACATGTACTCAGGGTAGTCGGACAAGCGTTTCAGCCCTGTGATGACAGTGTCCCGGTCTTCCTCCCACTTCCGTTTGCAGAACACGATCTCAAGAAAGTACCACGTCCAGCCGATGAGGGGCACATAGAGCAGCTCCTTCTTAGCGAGCACTTTGGAGCTCTGATGGGAGGCGGGAGAGCAGCTGGTGCTCAGTGTTAAGAAGAGGCGGGAGGGCTTGGCCAGATTCCCCTACCACCTGCCTGATAATCCCATGTTCCCCATTCCCAAACTCCCCAGGACCTTCCTTGGCCCCTGTGGCTCCCCTCCCTTGGCACCTGCCTGGGACCCTGTGGCTCCCCTCCCTTGGCACCTGCCTGGGACCCTGTGGTTCCACTCCCTTGGCACCTGTCTGGGACCCTGTAGCTCCCCTCCCTTGGCACCTGCCTGGGACGCTGTGGCTCTCCGCTCCTGGCACCTGCCTGGGACCCAGTGGCTCCCCCTTCACCTGATACCTGCCTGAGACCCTGTGGCTCCCCTCCCTTGGCACCTGCCTGGGACCCTGTGGCTCCACTCCCTTGGCACCTGTCTGGAACCCTGTAGCTCCCCTCCCCTGGCACCTGCCTGGGAACCTGTGGTTCCACTCCCTTGGCACCTGTCTGGGACCCTGTAGCTCCCCTCCCCTGGCACCTGCCTGGGACCCTGTGGCTCCCCACTCCTGGCACCTGCCTGGGACCCTGTGGCTCCCCTCCCCTGGCACTTGCCTGGGACCCAGTGGCTCCCCCTTCACCTGATACCTGCCTAGGCACCCTGTGACTCATTCCCAAGACCTTCCTGGGGACCCTGTGGCTTCCTACACTGGCACCCACCCAGGGGCCCTGTGACTCACTCCCAAGACCTGCCCAAGGACCCTGTGGCTTCCTACCCCGGCACCCAACCAGGGGCCCTCTGGCTCACCCCCAGCACGCCAAACCGCTCACACATGGTCCACCCACAAAGGAAGTCGATTTCGAAGTTGTGGTTAAGGATGATCACTGCGTGCTCCTTCCCAAAGCGGTCCACCGTGGCCTGGTCCGTGAAGAGAGTACACTCTGTGCATGACCACCACTCCAGAAGCATGACCAACTCTGTGGACAGAGGGGGGTGTCAGGCCGGGTGCAGGCAGCCTCTCCTCTTGGGTGGACGGCCAGTGTTCCTGCAGGTCCTCTGGCAGGTCTGGGAGTACCCACAGGGGACATCTGCAGGATCTTCATTCCAGGTTAGCATCTCCTTCTAGAAATGAGGTCTGATGCTTGTATTTACTAAGTTTTCCAAATTACAATTGCCTCTCTAAGCAATAGTCAGGGGAGAAGGCAGATGGAAAGTGCAGAAGAAATGGGGGGAAACTGTCATTCTGTGCAGAGTCTACATGTAGTCACCAGCCCGTGGGCACAGTGCCCGACAGGCACCACGCAGCCACCAACAGAGCGAGACAGGCAGACCTGGGGAGCAGAACACAGATTAAAATGAAAATAGTTTGTGGCAGACCATATAGCTCATGACAAGGAGAAGCAAGAGCTGAGCTCAGAACACTCTGCAATCATAGGGAACACTGGGAACAGCTCAGTAATGTGACACCTTGGTGACTAGGGCATGGGGAGGGATTCGGCCCTCCTAACATGAGAGCATCAGTGACTGGTAGTCTCTACACCTGTGGTGCAAGGAGCCACGGGGTCACGTCTATAAGAAGCTGCAGGAGCGGTCAGTCGGGGAGCCTGCTCATTCTGTCACGGACTCACCCTGACTTTTTCACTTCTCTTCTCAGGTAGCTCCTGCCCGGGGCCTGTCTAAGAAGACTGTTAAGATTTACTTTCCTACCATCTTTCCCCTAAAATAAGACCTACCCCAAAAATAAGCCCTACCTCAATAATAAGACCTAGTAATGGCTCTTATTAGATACGCTGCATAGCCACGCCATGCATTTTGGCACGGAGCGGTAAGGAAGACTGGGATACCTTTTATCTGCCACAGCTCCTTTCTTGGAGCCATTCATTCGCACTTGCACAGGTGTGTGTGTGGTAACCGCGGTCACAGGCATCCTTTTGCACACGTGCAAATGGCTAGGGGAAAGGATTTCACACATCACTAGTGTCAGCCCCACCAACAAGGTCAGCTCCCCTGTCAGGTTCCAGAAGAAAATGACTTAACTGTATTTGAATAAATGTAGATTGTTGGATTATACTTCATAAAAATAAGACATCTCCTGAAAATAAGCCCTAGTGTGTCTTGAGAAAAAATAAATATAAGACAATGTCTTATTTTCAGGGAAACACGGTATTAAGTCTGTTTCTATCCCTCAAAGACTGTTTCTCTCTCTCTCCCTTCTGCTAAAGCGAATAGCCCTCAGGCACCTAATGATAATTGTTCTGGAGCTAGACAGCACAGCAGCCTGTGTCCAGAACATAGCTAGC
Source organism: Galagoides demidoff (assembly GCA_963574575.1). Taxonomy (NCBI): domain Eukaryota; kingdom Metazoa; phylum Chordata; class Mammalia; order Primates; family Galagidae; genus Galagoides; species Galagoides demidoff. Next base: position 9,395 of record CAUYQV010084532.1, on the reverse strand, counting down.
CGGGGCTGGAGGCCTGGCCAGTCCCGGGCCCCCAACAAGTGGCACCCGACAATAGTTCATGGTGAGTGAAGGTACAGGTGGTAATTCTAAAGCTTCTGCGACCTTGGCACAATGTTATGCTCCTTTTCCATACTTAAAAACAAAAAGAAAAAGCAATTCCTTGCCCATCCCCAAGAAGGCTGTACTTTCATCTATTCACTGCTGGCCGGGAGGCCCGAGAAACCAGGTGGCCCCCAAGGCACTGCATTCCTGTCCCACTCAGCTGCCACCCCAGCGTGCTCGAGGAGCATTTCCCAGGGGTTGTCCACAGCTGGGACTCTATGTGCACAGACCCCCCCAAAGCTCACATGCTGGTGGGCGCTTTGAGGACAAACTGGGAACAGGCCACCGTCTCTCCCCTCTGGGTTCAAGGGATGTGTACACTCACCTCTGAGGGAACTTCAGTCTCAGGCCCATGGTAAAGAGCTCTGAGTGTCTGTCACATATGGGAACAGACTATAATAAGCCCCTTTCATAGGCCTTGAGGGGATGGGGAAGGTCCGGAACAGAGGGATGGGCACTGCAGCCAGCTGCTCTGAGAAGGATGACCTCAAAGAGCCAGGATGCAGCTGTCATACTTGGGACTGTCACATGCTTCTTACTCTAGACACCAACCTACCTGTTTCCCCAGATGGCCACTCTAAAGTTTGCCTGCTGAGAATCAACCCTTGGGGAAAGAGGTCAGGACCCCTGAACAGTTCCCTGTCTGGCTGGAATCACTCAGCCACAAGCTCAGGCAAACCTCTGGCTCTGGGCCTCAGTTTCCCCGTTTACAGAAAGGGGAAAGTAGGGCCACTGGAATCCAGCATATGAATTTAACACCTGAGAGTGGGGGCAGGGGGCACAGCTGGGTTCTCTTTCCCAACAGCCATCCCCCTAGTCCCAGGAGAGAGGGAGGGCACAAGCGTGCAGCCATGGAAGGTCCAAGGGGCCTGAGGGCACAGACTTAGGGTCGCAGAAAAGGCCATCTGTCAGAGGCAGACTCCACACCTGCGAGAAACCTGTTAGCCATGCTGCTTTAATCCAGTGTTCAAATTCACTGACTTTAAGAAGAAGGCATAAGAATATAAAGACAAGTAACCCCATTAAAAATGGGCAAAGGCTCTAACTAGACATTTCTCCAAAGATTATTTATAGATAGGTAAAAAACACATTAAAAAGTGCTTAACTCCATTAGTTATCAGGGAAATGCAAATGAAGACCCCAGTGAGGCAGCACCTCCACCCACTAGGGTGGCTTTATCAAAAAGGTGGATGGGTGGTGCAGTGGCTTATGCCTGTGGTCCCAGTGCTTTGGGAAGATTGCTTGAGGTCAAGAGTTCAAGACTAGTTTGAGCAACGGTGAGACCCCACCTCTACCAAAAACAGAAAAATTAGCGAGGGTGGTGGTGCCTGTACTCCTAGCTCCTCAGGAGGCTGAGTCAGGAGGATCAATTTAGCCCAGGAGTTTAAGGCTTCTATGAGCTGTGATGACTCCATGACTTTCTAGCCAGGTGACAGAGTGAGACAGACAATAACAAGTTTTGATGAAGACATGGGAAATTAGAGGCCTCACACACTCCTGGTGAGAACGTAAAATGCGGCAAATGCTTTGAAAACAGTTGGGCAGTTTCTCAATATTTGTTTTCCAACCTGAGTTACCAGTGACACGGCAATTCCAGCCCTAGGCGTATACCCAGCAGAGCTGAAAACACACAGCCACGTGAAAGTTTGCACATGGAGCTCACAGCAGCATCATTCATAACAGCCGAGAAGCAGAAACAGCCCAAACATCTGCTAAGCTGTGAATAAACAATGCATGTCTGCACAGTGGACTGCTATTTGATCATAACAAGGGCTGAGGCCCAGCGCAGGCCACCACATAGATGGAGCACTAAAGGCCTCATGCCATGTGATCCCGATTACACGGGATGTCCAGAGCAGGCAAAGCCAGAGGGACAGAGGGTGAGTGGCTGCTGGGAGCTGGTGAGATGGGGGTAGGGAGGGATGACATAACACAGAGGTATTTTAGGGGGTGAAAATGCTCCAAAATTAGCCTGGTGAAGGTTGCCAACAGAGCTAGGACCATTAACCTGAACACTTTCTTTTCTTTTTTTTTTTTTGAGACAGAGCCTCAAGCTGTCCCCCTGGGTAGAGTACTATGGCATCATAGCTCACAGCAACCTCCAACTCCTGGGCTCAAGCAAGTTTCCTGCCGCCATCTCCCAAGTAGCTGGGACTATGGGCACCCGCCACAATGCCCGGCTATTTTTTGGTTGCAGCTATCATTGTTGTTTTGGTGGGCCTGGGCTGGGTTCGAACCTGCCACCTTAGATGTATGTGGCTGGCGCCTTAGCCATTTAAGCCACAGGCACCAAGCCAACCTGAACAATTTTGAATGGTGAATTTTAACTCAGCAAAGCTATTTCCCAAAAAATAGAAAGTAAGGGCATGGGAGGGCACAGCCTGCCCACTCTGAGCAGAACCCTTGCCACGCAGGTTCCTTAGGTCTGGAAGGGCACTCTGGCGAGCTGGCAATTCAGCTGCATTTGTGTCCTGCAGGTCATACCCTGCCATCCTCTGTGGGTCACTCCCTGACAGGGTGCAAGCCTTGTCGCAAAGCCACGGTCTCCTCCCCACACAGCAAACACCTCCAGGGAGGTGGGCACATGGGGTAACCTGCAGGTGCAGGAGGGGTGTGAGGGTCTAAGAACACTATGAGGCAATTCTGAACTTTTTAGAAAGATACTTTTCAAAGCCATATCTTTGTGGCAGTCTGACAACATCCAGCCCATTCATTCCAGCGCTGACAGCCACAGCCGAGCACCCCTTCTGTCCCCCAGCTGCCCCTCCCAAATGACCTGCAAGTCATGCTGCTGGAAACCACCACTCAGCCGTGGGGAGCAGATACGCTCAGAAATGTCGCCACTGTCCTGCACTAAGCATGTCAGCCACGAAGCATCCACTCTGCGAGGCTGTGCCCTGGGCTCTCTTATACCAATTATTTACACCCGTAGAGGACATCAGAGACACAACTTCAACAACCTCCTGACAGGTGAACAGGGGACCACTGAGACAAGTTGAGTCACTTGTCTCAACCCAAGATGGCTAAAGACCCCTGCGGACAGTATGCAGGGGTGGGCGGTCTCCTGAGCTGTCACGGGGAGCTCCAGGTCAGGGCTGGGCACTGAGGGAACACTTCCTTTATATGGGGGAGAGGCTTCCAGGACTGGCTGCCACGAGGGCAGGAGGGAACTCTGTCTCTGGGCAGGTGGGATACACCCCCACTCTGGTTGCTCCCCTCTCCTCTGGGGACCCTGCCTACAGAGCCTGGTGAGGGCTGATAAGGAAGAAGGAGCTGAAGTCCACAGAGACGACAGATACAGGTCAATTCTCCATCTGGATATTCCAGAAGGACGCCTGCAGGACCTGCAGCCGGTCCAGCGAAAGGCACACTGTCCCTGGGCGGTGGTGCCCAGGGGCGGGAGGCCTTCTTGAGCAGATCTCAGGACCCATCGCCTGCAGTGGAAACTGCACACAGTGCAAGGGCTGACGTCCGCAAACCCGCCAACAGTGTAGTGGCTTGGGGTCCAGCATGGATTTCTTTTGATCATTTCCTTTATTCAAATATATGCCTCCCTAAAACACAGGAGCAAGCCAGTCTTTACCTTTCTCAGCCACTGATCTGGAAAAATTTAAATGTTGTCTAATAATCATTAATTTATTGAGCATCACTGAGCCTCCAAGGCAGGTGATTTTATCTGTTTTACAGAGGACAAAGCTGAGGTTAAGAAAGGCTGAAACCCTGCCTGAGGTCAGCAGGACCAGGTGCCCGGGCCAGGCTGGTTCTAAACCTGTGCCCTCATCCATGGCACCTGCAGCTCTGGGGGCTGCGTGCTGGCAGTGAAGTCAACAGCGGTAGAAGGTACAGGCATCAAAGAGTGAGAACAGAATGAAAAATCAAAAATGCAGCGTGGCTCAGGGGCATTAAGAAACCTCCACATGCCCCTGAGTTAGGGAAAGGCTGCTACGGAGCCCAGCTGGAAAAGGGCCCCACTGAAGCACTCACAGAAATAACCCAAGTAGAGGACGTCCCCAAGCCCAAGTCACATGGGGGATTCACACAAACACCAAGTCCAGTAGGTAGGGAAGGCTGGCACTTGCCTTGTGTATAGGCAGTCCGCAGGTTATAAATAAGACAGGTTCTGAATGTTTGTTCTTTGTTATTGTTGTTGTTGTTGAGACAGTTTCACTTTGTCACCCTCGGTAGAGTGCTCTGGCATCACAGCTCACAGCAACCTGAACTTAAGTAATTCTCTTGCCTCAGCCTCCCAAGTAGCTGGGACTACAGGCATCCGCCACAACACCCAGCTGTTTTTAGAGATGGGGTCTCACTCTGGCTCAGGCTGGTCTTGAGCCTGTGAGCTCAGGCAATCCACCCACCTTGGCCTCCCAAGTGCTGGGATTCTAGGTGTGAGCCACCACACCTTATTTGTTCTTAGGTTAAATTTGCATGTAATCAGAACAGGCAGGTTTACCTATTACCTGTAACAGCCTCCATTCCAAATACGAGTCGTACACCAGTCAGATGTTTGTAACTCAGGAAGGCCTGTATTTGCCTTCATTCCAAATATTAGAAATTTTATATTCATCTTCTTAACTTTTACCTCAATTTTCTTATTTTTACGCTTTTTTAATAATCTCTTACCTTTTTTGCAAAAAAAAATATTCGTCTTTTCTTTCTTAACCCCTTTTTAAACTTTAGGATTAGGTTTTAGTTCTCTTTTTTCCTACCCTATACTTAATTACAATCTGAATCTTCTCCCTGACAAACAGAAGAACAAAAAAAACCCAGGTCAGAGGCTCCTGCTGCCTGGGGCTCCCACCCTGTCTCCCTCCAAACCCAGCAGGGACTTCACTGTTACCTTAAGTGCTGGCTCAGGCTGACCTGTTTACCTCTCTCTTTGGCCATCATTCTTTTTTGACCTTCAGACCCTAGTTTTACAATAATTGTTATTACTAAAGTACATTCTTCAATATTTCTTCTTTTTTTTTTTTTTTTGCAGTTTTTGGCCGGGGCTGGATTTGAACTTGCAACTTCCAGTATATGGGGCTGGCGCCCTACTCCTTTGAGCCACAGGCACTGTCCACTAAAGTACATTTTTTATAAATGTTAAGTGACGATCTCTGGGCAGCAAATGCTCCCATTTTTTCTAAAACTTTTAATTTACTATTTTTTTTTCTTTCCTTTTCTTTTTCTTTTTTGAGACAGAGTCTCACTCGGTGGCCCTGGGTAGAGTGCCCTGGTGTCATAGCTCATAGCAACCTCAATCTGTTGGGCTTGACCAGTCCTCTTGCCTTAGCCTCCCAAGTAACTAGGACTACCAGTGCCTGCCACAATACCTGGCTATTTTTTTTAGAGACAGGGTCTTGCTCTTTTTCAGGCTGGTTTCAAACTCCTGAGCTCAAGCAGTCCACCTGCCTCAGCTTCCCAGGTGCTGGGATTGCAGGTTGAGCCGCCGAGCACAGCCTATTTCATATTTATCTTCCAGTCTCTCTTTGCTGCATCCAATGGTCCCTTCACATGTGTCCAGTCCTTAACTATCCTCAACTCACCCTGTCCTTAACTATGTCTAATCTGGCATCACATTCAACCACCCAGTTTTTACTTTAAAAAATTCTACAATTTTTATGTATAGAAGTTTTACTTGGTTCTTTTTCAAATTTGGCAAATTGGGTAGTCTTTTGTCTAAATCTGTTGTTTACGTTGTCTTTTTTTTCATGTTACTTCTATGATCTTTTTTAAAAAATCATAAGTTTATAATGAGTATACATGTCATTCCTTTTTTTTTTAGAGACAGAGTCTCACTTTGTCACCCTTGGTAGAGCGCTGTGGCATCACAGCTCACAGCAACCTCCAGCTCTTGGACCTAGGCGATTCTTTTGTGGCAGTCTCCCAAGTAGCTGGGACTATAGGCACCTGCCACAACGCCTGCTAATTTTTTGTTGCTGTTGCAGGTTGGCTAGGGCTGGGTTCGGAACCTGCCACCCTCGGTATATGGGGCCGGTGCCCTACTCACTGAGCCACAGGTGCTGCCCCCATGTCATTCTTGATGATGAGTTCATATTAATACTTGATTTTTCTTAACCTGTGGGATTCTTCAGGACTACATTGGATAGATTTTCCCCAGAGTGCATTTCTGTTTGCTTATGCTGAAACCCCACAAGTCACTGCTGACCTGGCTCAACCCACACCGTCCCCCAAGAGTCCTATCTACACGTGGCTCCCTCCCTCACACTGGCAAGGTGAGAAGCAATGCTGATATTCTATTTTAGTACACACCTCGTATTTTTTGCTAAAGGGACTAGGGGTGGGGAGCTAAGAGGCTTTTTGGTGTATTTTTTTTTTTAACTTACTGTGAACTCAGCAATTTATTGAGGCTTTAGCAGTTTTTTGTTTGTTTGTTTGTTTTTTAAGAGACAGAGTCTCACTTTATTGCCCTCAGTAAAGTGCTGTGGCGTCACAGCTCACAGCAACCTCCAACTCCTGGGCTTAGGTGATTCTTTTCTCTTAGCCTTGCAAGTAGCTGGGACTACAGGCACCTGCCAGAATACCTGGCTATTTTTTTGTTGCAGTTTGGCCGAGGCCAGGTTCAAACCCGCCACCCTGGGTATATGGGGTCGGCACCCTACTCAATGAGCCACAGTCACTGCTGCGCTTTAGCAGTTTTTTAATACTTTAGCTTCAGAGTATTGAAGGAAGTGGGAGTCTATAATTTAATGTTTATAAATATTTGTCTTTTTGGCATGTATTCATCTTACCTAGTTACAATCATGAATGACTGTGTGTGTTTATATTACGTGATTTCTAATTCTCCCCTTCCCACAAAAAAAAACAACAGCCTCTTATTCAAAAACAAAACTAAGAGCTGAGGCTATAACATGTTTATGGCAAATTAAGTCTCAGGGCGAGATTAGTGGTCTCCTGATAGACAGCGGGAACCACAGACAGAGCTGACCCAGACAGCCTTTTCGGCAGCGTCACTTGGCAGACTCACCATGTCTTGGGGGAAATAAAATATACATCCCCTCCTGCTATAAATGCAAATAGTACAACAGTGTGAAATGAGATGTACAAACCCCGTCTTCCCCCACGTGCTGGACACCGTCTCGCCACTGGCATTTCTCTTGCCTCCTCCCAGGACCCTGAGATGCACAGGCACACCAAACACACACACGGTGTCTTTTCTAAAAAACCAAAGTGTAAGTGACAGCATACTATTTACTTTGTTGTATTAAGCCTCCCTCTTTGGCTTAAAAACGTGTTCTGAAGGTGAGGGAAGGTGGTCCTTGCTCTCCTTGACAGCCACACAGGACCCCACCGTATGGACATAGCAGAGTCTCCATGAGAGGCCCTCACGTTGCTGCCAGTGTTATGCCAATGTAAAAATGATGAAATGAGAATTCCTGGCCATGGACATACAGTCTCATTTTGTGGAATAACTGAATTGAAAAGTATAACCATTTAAACTATTTTTTTTTTTTTTTTGAGACAGAGCCTCAAGCTGTCCCCCTGGGTAGAGTGCCTACACAGCTCACAGCAACCTCCAACTCCTGGGCTCAAGCGAGTCTCCTGCCTCAGCCTCCCAAGTAGCTGGGACCACAGGCACCTGCCACAATGCCTGGCTATTTTTTTTTTGGTTGCAGCCATCATTGTTGTTTGGTGGGCCCAGGCTGGATTTGAACCCACCACCTTAGGTGTATGTGGCTGGTGCCTTAGCCACTTGAGCCACAGGCGCCGAGCCCATTTAAACTAGGGATAGCTGTTGCCAAACTGCCTTGCAGAGATGGGCTGACATACATGCCCGCTAACAGGGGTGAGCGGTCACCTGTCAGCCGTGGGTGTCATCAAGCTTTTAGGTCTGTCCATGTGACAGGTGAAAGTTGGATTTCTATGTATAAAAACAGACACACAAGCACAGGTGCATGCAGCTACCCGCAGGTATTTAATTTGCAAGGAAGAAAGAATCCTTCTCCTCCAGAAGCCCTTGCGGAAACCTCTGCAGAATACTCTGGTGCTGGGGTGGCTTCATGTACAGGGACACGCAGGGGCCATGTCCATCCCTGTTGAAGCTCAGTAGCGGGTGGCCTGAGCTTATTACTCTCTTTATTTTTATCAGTTTAAAAATACCCAAAGTACCATATTAAAACACAAGAAACTGCCATTTCTTCTTTTTCTTTTCTTTCTTTCTTTTTTTTTTTTTTTGGAGACAGAGTCTCACTATGTCACCCTGGGTAGAGTGCTATGGCGTCACAGCTCACAGCAACCTCCAACTCCGGGGCTTAAGCGATTCTCTTGCCTCAGCCTCCCAAGTAGCTGGGACTACAGGCACCTGGCTATTTTTTTGTTTGTTGTAGTTGTCATTGTTGTTTTAGCTGGCCTGGGCCAGGTTCAAACCTACCAGCCCCAGTGCATGTGGCCAGCGCCCTAACCATGGAGCCATGGTGGCCGAGATGGAGAAATTGCCATTTCTGCTGGTCAAAATGGTCCCGTGTTGGAGCGTCCCATGGCTCAACCTAATGAAGGCTCGGGCTGAGCACTTTTCTAGCATCTCTGAGACAGGGATGAACCTCTGCCAGTCCAGAGCAGCCCCAATTCCCTGTCCTAGGGCCGCGTGCACCTGCCCCCAGGGGAGCTTTAGGGCCCTGGCGACACTCACGGCTCCAGAGCGAGTAGGCGAGGCGGCAGTTGACGCGGCGGTACAGCTGCTTGCTGAGGGGCCAGAGCGCCAGCATGCAGAGCTGGGCACAGTTGATGGCCAGTCCGCTCACCACGAACACGAAGCCGATGAGCAGGTGCACCGCAAACTGCGTCTTCAGGAAGGCCAGCAGGCCCATGGCCGCTGCTCAGGAGCGCGTGCAGGGCCCTTCGCTGAGAACAGCCGTCCTGGAGGGAACAGGGACAGCGGTCAGTGTGTTCCAGACCTGGGGAACCGCAAGCCCGGGAGCAAGATCCAGTGCTCAGTCAGCACCCCGGCTGTGACAAGGAGCCACTCGTGCCCCGTCCTCTACAAGGAAGAGAAGGCGGGGCTGACAGACTCGCAGCCCTCACCTGTGCTTCACGTACCTGCTGGCACTCAACACCACACACTGCACACACGTCACACACACCACACACACCACACACACGTCACACACACACCACACACACCACACACACCACACACTCCACACACACCACACACTGCACACACACGTCACACACACCACACACTGCACACACACCACACACACCACACACACCACACACTGCACACACACGTCACACACACCACACACTGCACACACATGTCACACAACCACACACTGCACACACAT
>CAUYQV010084531.1:0-16206 GCA_963574575.1 Galagoides demidoff | reverse complement strand
TATGGTTTGTTTGTTTTTCGACGGCAGATATAGATGAATCAGTGAAAATCTGCCAGACTTTTTTCTTGGGCAACACGGCCCAGGAAAGAATTCTCCGCCCTCAGTCAACAGGGACGGCAGTCTGCTCTTTCTGTCCATCCTCCACGCCCGCCCTTAGCTGCTGTGCCCTCTTTCCAGAGAGTAAACTTCACACGGGGAAAGAGCCATCAGCCATCCAAGTGAACCTGGGCGTCAGCTAGTCTGTGTCTCCTTATATGAATTGAAAGTCAGCCCACCTGTTTTCAGCCTCACCCTGCACCCTGGACTTCAGAGGGCTCTGGTACCTCAGTCCTCAGCCTGGCGGGGGTGGTGTGTGTGAAGCTGGTTTACATCCTCTTGGTCAATCCACTTTTCCTCTGTGGGAGGTGAAGGTTCTCAGTCTGCCTGACTCAGTGACCCTCCGTCGTCTGCTTCCCCTTTCTAGAATGTGGCCACGTCTCATCTCCCGTCCCCTGTACACCTCTGTGCCTGTCCTTGATTTCTTTATTCCCATTTTAGTGAGATTTGGGGAGGGCATGGGATAAAAAATTATAAGGGTTTCTTTTCTCATTAGTAAGAGGAAATCGCTCAATATTTGCTTTTTAAATGCAAAACATACTGTATAGTAAACAGTTATTGATTTATGTATCCGTTCTGACCTTTGGCTAACAGTATTTTAACTTTAGGGATTACACTTATAAACTTTTAAGACCAGTAGGATTATTTATCATTTATTCTTATAACCTGAAAAATAAAGTCTGAGCTCCCATAAGATAAAAATAATTCATTTCACCCTGTTGTTCTTGAATATTGTGTTTCAAATTATGTTCCTAAATGTCTCTTATCTCTTCTATAATAAAAGCTTTAATGCACATCTGACTGTCATCTCACAAGTGTTTATATCTAATGCTGTTTTCTTTATCTGACTTACTTTATAAAATATCCCCTTTAGCAGAGATTAGAAGTACTTTTATTACTTACTGTCTCAGTCAATGACATTTCATACAGGTAAATATCTCAGTTATATCTCATAGATATTTCTACATACATATTCGAATCATTATAACAATATAAATGTCAATTGAAATATATTCATTTCTTTTGGAGATAAAATGTATTAAGGGCACTTCTTTTTAAATAATGTCTGAAATATAAATCTATGTTTAGAAGTTTATGATGCCGTCAAGTAGACAACATTGTCAGTGGAAAAATTATGCTGTAAGTTTTTATGTTGCTAATAAAATGAAACTGTGTTAGGTAAGAATACATTAAAAATGATAGTTGAAGTTAAAAAGGCACTAAATGGCGATTGTTTTCAAATAACAAAAAACATAATATTTACCCAACATTCTTTGAAGCAACCATTCCAGATGAAAATTTTATTTAACTTGGCAAATAAATGACATTTATATTCTTAACTGGAATAGATTGCTAGAAAAATAAACAGCTTTGCCTCCATGACCAGTCTTGCCACTCTTTAGCCAGCCAGATTTTGGCTTAAGCTAAGATTGATAGATGATTAATTGCTGCTTAATCCATACTATGAAGGGTGAGTAAACTGAGGGCTTTCATTGTTTCTGCAGTGTGTGTGAGCTGCTGAGCTAGCTGAATACAGAAATTGCTGGAGGACTCCCGCAACAATTTGTAGTAACCAACAGTAAAGAACCAAAGGCAGCGTCTGGTTTTAAATAATGCCCCCCTGAATTCACATGCTGATTCCTTGAATCTGTGAGTACAAAGGGGACTTGCATGTGTGACCAGATTAAGGTTCTGGAGAGGAGAGGAGTGTCGTGAATTTTCCAGGTGGGCCCAAGGACGTGATCACATCTGTCTTTGTAAAAGCGTGGCAGAAGGGGATGAGACTACGGAAGTGGACAGGTGATGTGGTGATGGAAGCAGAGAGGAATTTAAAGATGCTGTGCTGCCAGCTTTAGAAAGATAGAGTAAGAGGCCATGAGAAATACAGGAGTGCAGGTCTGGAAGCAGGAAAAAGATGTTCTTCATGAGTTCTGGAGGGAGAAGGGTCCTTCCACCAGTTGGACTTTAGCTCAGTGAAACTGATTTCAGACTTACAGCTTTCAGAACTAGAAGATGAAATAAGGGCAGACCAGAGACAAGGATGGACCCCACTTCAGATGTAATTAATTAATAGAAATGTATTGATAATTTGATGCGCCTGCAGGTGCACCTACAGGGGGCTGCTACCATATAGGCATGCAGCCCCGAATAGTGGGTGAGAAGCCTTTTCATACTATTATTCTGCATAGTCATGTATGCTCAGCAAGCTAGCGCAATACAGAAGCCAAATCATTGCGGTTAGCACAGCTCAATACAGCTCAGGGTCACAAGGTAAGGGTACATCGTAAAAGTTTACACAACTTAGGGTTGGGGTACATGTTGGTTCATAAATCAAAGATATATCACAAGTACATTACTTCATGGGTCATAAGATAAAGGTCACATAGTCCAGGGGTACAAACAAGTATTGGGTAAGTTTCCGAGAACAACCTAGGATTTTTTGTCAAGGGCTCAACCTCTCCCTTTGTTCAACACCTCCCTGTATACATCCCTAATTTCAGACTGTTTCTCTACCCTTGAGGGGGCTGGGACTAAAAGGCTTAGGAGAGGTTTCTTTTCCAAAGGTAGGGGACTTGTTCTCCACTGGTCTTGGTGGCGGGGGGGAATCAAGGGGTCTGGGTCATCACAAACAGAATAAATTGGCATTAAGTGTAATTTTTTTTTTTTTTAGACAGAGTCTCACTATGTCACCTTCTGTAGGATGCTGTGGCATCACAGCTCACAGCAACCTCAAACTCTTGGGCTTAAGCAATTCTCTTGCCTCAGCCTCCCAAGTAGCTGGGACTATAGGCACCTGCCACAATGCCTGGCTATGTCTTGGTTATAGTTGTCATTGTTTGGCAGGCATGGGCTGGGTTCAAACCCTCCAGCTCTGGTGTATGTGGCTGGCACCCTAGCTGCTGAGCTACAGCCGCCCAGCCTAAGTGTAATTTGTTATAGCAACAATAGAAAACTAACACACCTAGTTACCCCCAAATCACTGCAAAACATTACAAAACTAACAGAAAAATAAAGCCACAAAGCCATATATCCCTTTAGCCATAACCTAGATCCACCCTGAAGGAAGATTCTTATAGAATATTTGCAGTGTCTCAGTGACCATTATTTTTGCAAAAAGATTTCTCAGGGTTTTTCCATTAGGTGGAATATTTAGTGGCATGCTTTGTAAAAGTTATCTGAGGTAACTAGGCTTAGAAATATCTTTAGGTTTGGGCGGCGCCTGTGGTTCAGTGAGTAGGACGCTGGCCCCATATACCGAGGGTGGCAGGTTCAAACCTGGCCCCAGCCAAACTCCAACAACAATGAAAAAAATAGCCAGACATTGTGGTGGGTGCCTATAGTCCCAGATACTCAGGAGGCTGAGGCAAGAGAATCCCCTAAACCCAAGAGCTAGAGATTGCTGTGAGCTGTGACACCATAGCACTTTACTTAGGGCAATAAAGTGAGACTCTGTCTCTAAAAAAAAAAGGAAAGAAAGAAAGAAATATCTTTTGGGTTCAACAACAGAATAATTTTGTTTTAATACTTCTTGTAATTTTCCTTTTTATACCTTGTTCTCTATGAGGGGATGAAGTGAATTATGTAACATAGTTTAATAGGAACAGGTTGAACTGCAAAACACTTTATGAAGCTGAGACTTCAAAAATTTGCTACTTAAAAGTGCATACTGTATATATATAGTGTTTGTTTTGAGATATATATATATATAATATATATCAGTTCTTTTGAATATTATTTAAGCTTCTGTATCAATTATCTCTTTGTACATAACAACCACTCTAACACTTCCTAGCTTAAAATAGCCATTTATTTGTTCATGATTCTGTGGTTTGGGCTGGGCTCAGTCTGAGAAGTCGTACAATGGCACCTCCATCACATTCTCTTGGTGGAAGGAAAGGATGAGGTCAGCCCCTTTTGAAGTGGTGGAGAAAGACTCATTTTCTCTGTAGGCAAAATGGTGGTCACATTGGAAAGGATGGGGATTTGGGCCGTGCTAGTGTAATCCTCTTTCTCACATCTCCAAGGCACATGGTCCCATGATTTTCACTGTAGCCAGACAACATGGGCCTCTTCGGCTTTTATGTTTTTTAATTGGTGATGACTAATAGTGGGGAACAGTAGAGGAGGAAGCATTGCGGGAATTCGATTGGCAAAATCATATTACTTAAAAATTTGAGGGTCTATATAATGGATAAATGTTTCTTTTGTTGTTGTTTTTTTCCCACCACTTTCTTTCAAATATTCTATATTTGAATATAAAAATTAAAAAATAGTATTCTATTTGAATATAGAATATATTGTGAGATTGTTCATTATTTGACACAAATATATTGAAAACCAGAGTGGTCTGGTCTTTGATTCAATATGTCGTGACATTGTTCATTCCTTGACCTAAATATATCAAAAACCAGAGTGATTTGATCTTTCTGTGTGTTGGTGGAAGAAGAATGGTTAGATCTATAGTTGGGCCAAACGGACAATGAGGACAATGAAAATAGATGATGGGACCCTGATCAGGGGACAGGTGTTTCCCAGCCTAGATTGCCTGGGAGCTTGTAAAAATGTGGATGCTCAGGTTTTATCACAGCCCAGTTACATCACAATTTCTACCTGTCTGTATTTCTTAAAAGCTTTCCAGAGAGCATCCTGTATAGCCAGGATTTAGGGGCCCTCAGTGCTTTAAGGTTAGAGAATTAGAATGGTTTGGAGTAGTTGTGAAGACATGGCATAGAAAGGTTGGACTTAGATAATGCTTTCTGCCAGAGCTGACCACGCCCTGGCAGTGCCTCAAAGTGGAAAAACTATTAAACTTCTTAGTTTGATAGGAAAAAAAATGTCCTAAAGTTTTACGGAGCTCTTAATTTTGAAATATACATATAGAGAGCAAAACAGCACGAGTGACAACACATTACTTTTGAGCTGACACAAGTAATTAAAACTCTGATAACTAGATGCAAATAATAATAAAATGATGTTCATGTATTAAATACATTTTTACACTGTGTTTAAAATAACAATTTTATAATCAGATATTTGTAATTTTTACTCTTTTCCCAATGGAGTTATTGTTCACTGACTTTCAGGTAGAGTTGAAAGTATATTGTTTAAGAGTTGATGAGGCTCTTCAAAGAAGCAACCTTCTTGTGATCGTTCTTAAAGATACATGACTCTCAGGAAATGTAAGAGCATGTGGGATTGCATGCAAGACATGCGTCCAGTTGCGCTGCTTTGGGTAGGAAAGAACTGCGGCCACCTGAAGTGGGGAATTACAAGGCTCCAGAGCAGCGGTTCTCAACCTATGGGTTGTGACCCTTTTGGACTGTGTTAAAGGTTCATGGCATTGGCAAGGTTGAGAACCACTGCTCTGGAGTAATCTAGTTGGATAAAAATGTAGCTTGTACATTGATGCCACTACAATTTTGCTTGTTACAGCAAAGCTCCTCTCACTGATAATGTGTTTGAATCAGAGCCACTCACGAAGGGCTGAAATCATGGAACTCTTCATTTGTTGACCCTCAAAAGTGGCTGATTAAAGACAATGTTTCTTGGCTCACCATTGTCATCTCAAATCAAGATGTGCTGGAGTGGGGAGAGGAATCTGAAACTGTCCCTAAAGTGAGAGATCAGTGTCTCAGACTGAGCAAAACCACAAAGTGGGGAGTGTTTCTTTGTTTTTCCTCCCCTTGTTAAGAAAGGAATTACTGGTGGAGTAAGGATACACTCAGGCATATAATGATTTAAGGTGACATGAAATCTTTGCAGTTAGTTATAGAAGTTGATTTATTCCAGAGGACCCAGAAAAAGGGTTCAATAAAACCATCTCTGCCAACTGAGACTGTTTCAACCCAAGCCTTTAGGATACAAGAATTAGTTTTGAGATTAAAAAATGTCATACAAAAAAACTCTATGTAAAGGGTCAGGATTAGAAAATTAAAAATAAATAACATTACCCCTCAGATCTGCAACAGCAGGCCTTTAGGACTGACGACCTTTCTCATACTGACAAGTCCCTGTAGTGTCTTTCTGCAGAGTGACTGCCTGCTCTTAAAACGGGTCGTGTCAAACTTTCTTGGAAATCATGCTCAGAGTCCAGAGCATGGCGCAGACACTGATGGGACCGGTCTGCCTCTAGGCTGAGCAGTACGGTGAATGGCAATGAAGATGGAGAGACTGGGCCCCAGGCGAGCTGAGATACCTGGTCGGCTGTTAGATTTATCGAGGATTACCCTGAAACCTGATTCTGATCATGAACAAAGTGCTACGTCCTGAAGTACAGACAGTAAGTAAACAGGAACACGACCCAGCATTCTTTTATTGTGATGTGTGGGCATAAATGAGCTTTACGAATTTATTTCCTTAATTGGTTCTGAGGAGGAATGTTCTTGGGTAGAGATCTGAAAATCAATTTTCAGATCAAGCCTTTAGTGTAAAAAGTAAATGATTAGCGGAGGTCCTTAAAGTAATTATACTACGTGGAAATCAATATAAACACTGTATTGTAGCATTTATCTCACTTATGAATGTGCAAGCGTGTGGTGGGGCACACGTGTGGTGGGGCACACAGCCTGCAATAAGCCAGGCTGAAGCTTGCATTCACGGTAACAAGTAAATATATTCTATGTCAATGTCCAAAGCCAACTCAAAGCTGAGATTTGAAACGTTCCTGGTAGGATGATACGATGTCCTGGGCCCGTGTACAAGTTGGTGTGTTCTCTCTTGTTTTTTCCCCTCTACTTCCTCCTTCAGTATGGTACCTGGTTTTCTGTCTTCCAGTGGTTACCTCTGTCTCTACATAGTGTTCTGGGGCTGTCTTGGTTTTTATTTACTTACTTATTTTTTGGTTTTAGAGTAAAGTATCCTCAAGTCTTATTCATTCTAATTTGCCCCCGTTTCAAATTGAGCTCTTTTATATCTACGTTAAATCTTCACGTTTTCTTTCTTTTTTCTCCTCTGAGAGCATCGTACCACCATCTTCAGCAGAATGGAAACCCCAGTGACATCGTGCCGTCTCCTTCCACCCCTGAGTCCTGTCTCCAGGTTCCTGTGATGTTTAGCCTCTTATCACCTTCACTACCACAACTCTGCTTTGATGGCCTCCTCGTTTTTCCCCTGAAAATTGTAACCGCTCTCTAACTAGCCTGTAGCATCACACAACTTATTTGGAAAACATCCAGACACACTGGTGCCATGTTCACGGCACTCACAACCTTTGGCAGGAGGATCCCCACGAGCCCAGCCTCTCATCAGTTTTCTGCGTCTCTGGCAAGTCTGGTGACAATGGACTTCTAGGAGCTGCTTAATCTGTATCTCTTGCGCTGCTGACCTTCTCTCTCTCCTTGGAAGGCCCTATTTTTACTGTCTGTGTGGAAGGTTCCTTTTTATTTTTCATGTTAACATTTCCTCTCCTCTCTCCCACCTCCTGTCATGAAGGGGTTCCCTGGAAGATTCCTATCAGGTGGCCAGTGCCCTCTGAGCAAGTGCTACCTGGACATGAAACTTTCTATAGATAAGTTAGTGTTGGTAAAATCCTGCTTGGGAATTGAAGCCTGCTGCTCTGAGTGGTCAAGTAACGTGATATTGTAAGGAGTGAGACTTTGATAATAAGGGGCTGTCTCTCCAGGCCCGTGTACTTGGGAGGGGAGCATCTACACCAGGGTCTGAGTCCATGGGGTAGGGGCTGAAGGAGAAGTAGGGGTGGTGGTGTTTATACATGGAGTAGAGAGGGGAGACCCAAACAAGGTGGGTCTTTCTGTCTCAGGAAGCCAGAAATGTAAAAGCCATAAAAGACAATGTAGACAGAGTCTTCAGAGAGCGCTGGGATCAGAGCTAGGGTATGAAATGCAAACTCCAAGTGTAAAGACTGGTACAGGAGCTGACAACAGTCAGAGGAAGCTGAACAGGTGCCAGGTGGAGACAGAGCTGAGTAGGAGCGGGGAGAGGGGAGGCCAGAAGGTCCTGGGCCCCTGTTGGCATCGGTTCTGGAGCGTCCTCACGCATCATTCTGTCTAGAGGGTATGTGAGACATGGGGCCTGGGCCAAGGGGACCGACTTAGGTCACTGATCTCAGCAACTCTAGTGTCTCATGTCCAAACGTAGATTAAGTTGAAGGACCAAAGCTCCTGTGTCCCCATCTCAGAATGACTGGGATTGGAAACAGGAACTTATTTTTAAGGCATCCTGCAGTTCTGCAATGCTGTGACTCTGTGCCTTTGTTGTTATTTGGTAATTTGGTGTGACCATAATTGCATTTTGCAAATTTCAGAGTAACTGTCATGTCAATATGTTTGCTGTCTGTCTGTTACTTAGCTGCTCTTCCCTCTCAATATTGAAAAACGTGGTACACATTCATGTCATTCTACAATAACAGAAATTACTTGTCATCAGGATTTCTTACAATTGTATAGTATGCGTTTTTTTGTTTTTTTTTAAAAAAAAGCTCTACAATTTTGAAAACCAAAATTTGTCAGATGAAGTTTTAGGTATCATGAAGTAATTCAGCAGATTTATGTATTGGCAGTGTATCTTAGATTGTATTTATATACATATATATTTAACTCATAAAAACGTATACCAACATTAGAAGGACTCTAGGGAAGATCATACTTTGTAAACAACTTGATGATGGAGAAAGTTAGACATTTAAGTTCAGAATGATTGATGTAAAGTGCATTGGCTGAGACTGTAGCATTGAATTTTCCAGATGATAGAAAATTGACAATGAGGAAATATATACAAACTACATTTCAAAGAAGTTGCCGAATGTTTACCTGTCACTATGCATTACTGTAGATCCGGTACAGATAATCTGGATTGAAAATTGCACTGGAAATGTCTTCCTCCAAGTCTTTTTTGGGGCTGTTTTATAAAATGTTATTTATCCAACGATAAATTGGATTTATTGTGCCTGCTCTTGCTTTGAACTGTCATCTTCTTCTGCTGACTGTCCCGCCGTTAGCCCTGTTAGATCTGCCAGATGTCCTCTCTGGGCCCGTGAAATCAAGCATGGGTGAGACCTGGTGCAGAACAGGAAGGCGACCCATACTTGGTTTCAGGGGCTGTGAGAACCCCTGCTGTCTGGAGGGGCACCGTTTGTGTTTACACAGGCCTTCCAGAGAACAAAAAACGTCAGAACAACTTTGTTTAGTTATGGACAGAAGCAAATAGGAAACAGATAAAATCCATGACTGTATCACATCTTTGCTCCATTGGGGTCTTTTAGAATTTTCTGAATGGTCTGAACCGGCTTGACAGCTAATGATTGGCTGCCTCAGTTAGTGATTTTAACACAGTGCAAATCTGAAGCTGCTTCTTCCTTACAGATGGCCCTCCTCTCCCTCCACCTCTCCAGATGTGGTGGTCAGTTTGCCCACGGTCCTGGGCCTGGCTCCCTGGAGACTGTCAGAAATGGACAGACAGAGACGTCCCAGGAGAGAGGGGACTTTGCTGGGCCCGCCTTCAGGCTTGGGCAGCTGCCAGCCCCTTTTCTAACCACATTTTCCCCACACCCAGTTCTTCTCACAGACGTTTGCCTATAGGGCCAAAAACCTCTACTGAACAAACTATGAGAATCCTATTTTTCTGTGTAAGAGATTGGAATTCTTTCAAATAATCCATCTGGCGAAATGAATGAAGTAAAGAAACTGAGGTAAATAAAATATCTATCGCTAAATACATTATGGCATATGTGACATCTTTCTGATAATCATTTATAGGGTATATTTGTTGCGCTCATATTAATTTTTTGTTTGTCTCATGCTCTAAGTTTGCTGGGTGAGGGGCAGGGGCACGACAGTGTTCATACATGTTGTCACTTGTTGGGGCAGAGGAACGACTCACAATTGATTTTTAGGTTTTCAACCAGAATTCTGAAGGCCTGGATCCTTGGCATAGAAAATGAAGTTAGAAAGGCAAGTTCTGCCAAGTATATGATACGTACCTCCTGGCTATGGTAGGCTCATTTGGAGAAACAAGAAAGTCATTTCCAGTGAAGATTTATTCTGTGTTTCCTTAATTGATTTTCATATTTGTAATACATTTTCTATTTATAAATGGTATTCCTTTGTTCCACTTAAAGTAGTTTAATTTATAAATATACAAAATTAATCAAGACATTCCGAATTTGTTAGGCCCTAATACTTAAAGCAAATATTTGGCCCAGACTTCTTCTCTGTTAGAAAATTAGTTGGAGAAACACAGTTTTCTTTGAATTATTATCTTAATTAAAGAACTTCCCTTAGACATTCTAGAGAAGTTCTGTTCAGTAGATTTTTCTGCAGTGGTGGAAGGGACAAAGGGCACGTGAAATATGGCCAGGGCAGCTGAGGAACTAAACTTTCAAATATGTGCAGCCACATGTGATTAGTGGCTATGACATTAGACATCACAGTTCTAGAGTGTGATGGTCATTCAGACAAGTTTTTCTAGGTTAAACTTTCACTAAATTTATCCTTATTAGTTTTTTTCTAAATTCAGTGGGTTTGAATCAGTAACTTAAGTTTATGTATTTGAGAGCAGTTTTAATTCATCACCAAGACCTTGGTCCCTTTGGGCCGGTACCAAGCCAGACAAAATAGCTTATAAAACAATAGAAATTTATTTTTCACAGCTCTGGAAGCTGAGAAGTCCGAGGTGAAGGCACCGACAGATCTGTTGTTTGCTGAAGACAAATTTCATAGTTCACAGGGAGAGACTGGCTCCTTGTGGTGTCCATACAAGCGGGAAGGGGCAAACAGCTGCTTCAAGGCTGTTTCATTAGGGCACTAACTCCTCTCAAAGGCCTCCCAAAGGCTCCATCTCCTGGTACCATCACCTTGGGTGTTAGGACCTCAACACATACATTTTGGGCTCAACAGAAATGTTCAAACCAACTTTACAGAATAAGCTACCTGCAAAATAGAGAGTGAACTAAAACAGTTTTCTAAGTTTTAAACTATATGGGTGCCACTTGATTTTTCATAAAACTACATCAGATTTTTGCTGAAAGCTAAAATCTGGCCCATTATCAAGTGAGGCTCAAACAATTATTGAGTAATAAATACATTTGGTCACCATTAAACACACTGTTCTTTAAGTTACAGGAAGGTTTTTAGGTGATTCTTGTCAATGATCTTACAGTCTTACTGGACAAATCAAGCTATCAAGCATGAAATAAATAAAAAATGAATCAATGTTTAAATCTGTTATATAAAATAAGAGTGTGCACAAGAGGGAGAGATCAGTGGGTCGTGGTAGTCAGTCTCTGCATTTTAAAGCCAAAAGGACCCTTAGACGTTATTCATTCTGAGTTTTAGAAATAATGAAATTGTATTTCAGCATCGTTACGCATTCAAGATTTCATATCAGCTAATGATGAGTCCAGCGCTGAACTGAAGGTCTCCCGAGCCTCAGGCTCTTGGTCTCTCTTCCCCAGTTTGCCTGTAAGAGGCCGCCTGAAGGAGCTTCATCTTAATAAGTCATTACAAAGAAAGTTGGGGTTAAGAATTACAAACCAAGTTCTGTTTCAGACATGCGGAGTGTTGCCGAAGTTTTACTTGCTCATTTAACACTTTGGTAATGTCTGGAGTACCTTCTACCACCTGTTCATAAATTTTAATTTTATTTAAAAACAAGTATTGCAAGGAAAATGAAATCAGTGATCATAAGTACAAGGTAACAAGGAAATAAATGTCTGAAAAGTAAGAACCAAACCTTGATACAGATTCTACCCAGACGCTTTGCTAGGCTATGGGCATATTCTTTTTATAAAGGAGATTAGTCAGTGGTAGAAAATGTGAGATGCAGACAACCCCACATTACTACAAAGAGCTTGCCTTTTTGCTTGCCTTCAGTTTAAAATTATGGGATTTTCAAGGTCCAGTTGCTAAATGTAATATTGCCTACGGACCTCCATAAAGTGGTTCTGTGACTATCTGAGAAAGATGAGTCAGTGTGCTAGTGCCCACGGGTGTCTGCATACTTGGGTCCATGGTGGTGGGGGTCAGGGCATGGTGGTTATTTTTCACACTGTATAACAGTCATGCACGTTTTCTGATGCGCTTTCTTGATTGAAACAAAGCTCCTTTCAACTACTGGTTGCTGTTGTCCTTTACAAGAGAAAGTAATTGTATCATTAATCAAAAAGAATTTTAATTGAAGGTATAAAGAATTAGGTTACAATGTTTCCATGTTTTAGGTGGAAGTCCCGCTTAAAATTGTGTCCTGCCCCAAGAGGTGTGCCATGCACTCTAAGATTGTGCCCCTTAAGTGGGGGCACACCCATCCCCCTCCTTCCTCCCCTGGCCCTACTCCCTGGTTCCTCTGATGCCCACCTTGAACTGATATGAGTTTTTCTCTTCTGTGAGTGTGTATTAGATCATCTGCTGGCTTCATGTTAGAATCGGGTACATTGGATTCTTGCTTCTCTGTTGTTCTGTTGCTTTGCCATTACTAGGCATCTACCCAGAAGGAAAAAAATCCTTTTATGATAAGGACATTTGCACTATACTGTTTGTTGCAGCTCTATTTACAATTGCCAAAATGTGGAATCTTATTTTAATTATGTGGCATTTAGATAGATTAACTCTCCATCTACAAATATGCAATTCTTACCAATCATGAAATAAAAAAAAAAAATTTATTGTGGATGGTAGAGCAGTTGGGGCATATTGGTAACTCTGTAGCTTATGGAAATGGTTATGGGGGGAAATTATTACGTGTATTTTTCTATTAAAAGTGGAAAATACTGTAAGTGAATATGTGTCCCAACTTATTTTACACATTGATGAGAACCCTCAGGATGGTGAGGAAGGCTTAGTGAAGGCTCAGACTTATTTATATAGTTCATTTGGAAAGGCTGAGTTATACAAAATACTAATTAATGTTCAACAGGGAAACAAAATCATAACCTAGAAAATCAAGTAGCCTTTGTGTGGGGCTGCCAGTGCTCCAGGGTGACAGTCAGAAGGCCCATAGGTCTGGTAGTGCTCCAGGGTGACAGTCAGAGGCCCACAGGTCTGTGAGGGTCCCAGGGTGACAGTCAGAGGCCCACGGGGCTATGAGTGCCCCAGGGTGACAGTCAGAGGCCCACGGGGCTGTGAATGCCCTAGGGTGACCGTCAGAGGGCCACAGGTCTGTGAGGGCTCCAGGGTGACAGTCAGAGGCCCACAGGGCTGTGAGTGCCTCAGGGTGACAGTCAGAGGTCCACAGGGCTATGAGAGCTCCAGGGTGACAGTGGTGACTTTATACCTTATTTTTGTCAACTCAAGGACATTGTAGGGACATTCTTCTCTTACTCCTTAAATTTACTGTAGAACTAAAAACACAAGGAAATTTCAGGCATAATCAATGGTGATAACCCAGATAATTCAGACCTTCACTGGGTCTGGCTGTAGCCTCATATCTTTTATTTTCTTATCTATTTGACTTAATGTTATTTAATTCCACATATACTCCTTGGACTGGGCACTAGCACATGGAACTGAGGAAGAAGACTGGTTTCTGTACTGCAGAAACTCCTGGGTTAGTCCCCAAATTTATAATAGTAAAGAATATGCTATTTTTATACTAGTTTTTTTCTTAATATTATGCTCTCAGCATTTTTTTCATGTTGCCACATTGTCCTAATTATCATTTTAATAGTATTCTTAAAGAAGGGTTTAAAAACAGCTCAAGTGTCCTGTAGGAAACACAGTATAATTTGTGGTTATGTTTCTAATGTAAGTCTTAGCAATAGAAAGAGTTACACTCATATACAGGTGTAAAATTATCATCTAAAATGACCTAGTGTTGGGGGGTATTTGTTCCTTTTCTTCTAAGTACTAGAGTTTTTATACTTGAAGGAAACTTGCCGCAGGCACAATCCTTTCTTTTCTTTTTCCTTTTTCCTTTTCTTAATAGTTTAACTGAGGTAATGGAGGGCACTGCACTTTATTTCTTCAAGCCCTATCTCTAACCCTTGCTGACCATATGACTATCAGTAAGTCAACTTACTTCTTGGGGATTTTTGGTGCATTTTACAGGGGAGAGTTACACTAGAATCCATACAACATTTCTTTATGATCTAACTTTTTTAAAATTTCTATCCAAGGTATCAACCAGAGGAAGAGTCACCTTGTGCTAACCAGGTGTCCTATTTGCTAGCACTTTGTCATTGAGTTTCTGTGATACCACAGGTGTTTAGTCAGGTGCAACAGGAGATGTTACTAATTTTATACTTTACGCTTATGTTACAGAGCCAATGCCTTTGTTTTTAGCCAGTAGACCAATGCAATTCTAATAGACCTACGTCTTTAATGACAGAATTAAAGACGTGGGTCTATTAGTGAATCTTTAATACCAGAGGTTCTTTTCAAACTACTTGAGCTAGAGAATTTAGACATTCTTGAAGGGAAGCCATAGCCTTAGATGTAGAGCCAGCCATAGTGGATAATGTCAAAGAGAAATTTCTGATCATTATTTTGTCTGTAGGTACCACAATCCATGGGAAAAGCTGCCAAAAAAGGATGCCTACCTGGCATGGGTAACATTTACTGGTGGCTTTTTAACCTATGATGTAGATGTAGGTTTAGAGGGACAGACCAGTGTGTAGCTTCTGGCTGATATGGATTGACAATGGCATCATGAAAATCCCTGGTTAACTCTGGCCTTTTATTCTCTATCCATCAATTCATGGGGTGGCTCAAGCATGTGACTGAGAGTTAAATCCTCCACAGATAGAGATGTACCCTGAGTATGTGTGTAAGGTTTCTTTTGGGTAATGTCATTTATGAAGCCATTAGTTGGGATTGAGGCATTGGCAATTTCTAAGCAAGAGTCTGATGCTAAGTTTTTACATATTGGAAGACTGCCAAGATACACAGGTAGACAGGCCTTCCTGCAGATAGCTGTATTTAAAGTGCTTTCTTCTACAACATAGTCATCTACGATACAGTCAGTGGACCTAGTTATCCCAGCCCATGGTTATTCTTACAAGGGCAGGAACAAATTGGCCTAGGAAATTAAATTTATGGAAGAGACCAGCTGCACCATTTAAACAGATGGTCACATTTAGGATTCTGACAAATTCAGGTACAATGTGGACTAAAGGATGTCTCAGTTACTCAAAGATTTTGACTTGGTCTGGGAAACCCAGCACTCATTTAGATTTTCCATAGGTATTAACTATGAGATTCTAATCATGACATTACTGTGCCATGCACAGATAGAAAAAGCAAGGGTGGCACCTGTGGCTCAGTGAGTAGGGCACTGGCCCCATATGTCAAAGGTGGTGGGTTTGAACCCAGCCCTGGCCAAACTGCAAAAAAAAAAAAAAAAACTAGTGGGGCATTATGGCAGGCACCTGTAGTCAGTCCCAGCTACTCAGGAGTCTGAGGCAAGAGAATCACCTAAGCCTGAGAGCTGGAGGTTGCTGTGGATGGTGATGCCACAGCACTCTATTGAGGGCAACACAGTGAGACCCTGTCTCAAAAAAAAAAAAAAAAAAAGAAAGAGAAGAAAAGAGAGAGAGAGACCCTGTCTTGAAAAAAAAAAAAAAAAAGGAGAAGAAGAAAGAAAGAAAGAAAAAGCAAGAAATAGGAGAGGAAAATAAATAAGGGCTAATGATATGGGCAGGAGCTTCCTGATCATGCTTTGGGAAATCTGGCTCCATTCGTGATGCCATCTGCTTCTAGAGAGAGATCTCCCTGGTCAGCTTTACTTTGAAACCCTCAACTTGTGTTCAGTTCCAAAAGTCTGAACTTAAAAATAGGAAGCTAAGCCCTGAAGCTTTGTAGCAGCATGAGTGGTGAAAATAACTTGGTCTGGTCCCTTTTAATGAGGCACGAGGGCAGTTCGTGTGGTTTCATTTTCAAAAGACCCCAGTTCTAGGTTCTAGGTCAAGGAAAATGAGGTCCTCAATCCATGGCCATGAAAGGCTTACTGTGCCTGGGGACATTATGCTTTGACATAACACATCTGGACCTCACAATAATGAATTATATCAGAGGTGAAAAGCCCTACAAATGCCTGAGGTTCTATCATTAAAGACATAGTTCTATTAGTGAATATTTAATACTCGAGGTTCTATAATTAAAGATGTAGGTCTTTTTAGTCTGATCAGATCCCAATAATGTATTTTTGGTGTTGCTTCAATTG
>CAUYQV010084530.1:0-61103 GCA_963574575.1 Galagoides demidoff | reverse complement strand
TCTGCCTCCCAAGTAGCTGGGACCACAGGCGCCCGCCACAATGCCCGGCCATTTTTTGGTTGCAGCCATCATTGTTGTTTGGCGGGCCCGGGCTGGGGATTCGAACCCGCCACCTTAGGTGTACGTGGCTGGCACCTTAGCCAATTGAGCCACAGGTGCTAAGCCGTCTCATTCTTACTATATTAATAAAAGTTAATCTTATACTTTTCTCTCAGATGTTCAAAGTTCTCTCTCTCTCTCTTCAGCTACTCATAGAAGAATGGACCAGCAAAAGATCCTCTAAGAAAAATTAAAGCACAAAATGGTTCCCAACTGCTATAGTACCTTAGCTGTTGTCAACTACTTAGCTAATAAGGAATGAATAACCCTCAAAGCTGGCACAACCCAAGCACCCTTAGGGACAGTACAATAAGAGTAACTGGTGGACACAAGTGGAAACTGGTATGAAATCTAGGTTTGATGGCCATGGTTCCTTTCTCCTCAAAACCTCCTCTGCTGGTTGAATAAAGTCCCAAACCTTCAATGAGCACTCAAGGCCCTTTCCAGCCTATTAATAATTCTTAGCTTGTGTCTAATGCCCCACTTAATACTTTTTTTTTTTACATTCCTTATTTGATATTTACTTTTTATTTTTTTGAGACAGAGTCTCATTCTGCCACCCTGGGTAGAGTGCTGTGGCATCATAGTTACAGCAACCTCAAACTCCTGGGCTTAAGCAATACTCTTGCCTCAGCCTCCTAAGTAGCTGGGACTACAGGCGCCTACCACAATGCCCAACTATTTTTAAAGAAAGATGAGGTCTCGCTCTGGCTCAGGCTGGTCTTGAACCTGTGAGCTTAGGCAATCAACCTGCCTCAGCCTCCCAAGTGCTGGAATTACAAGTGTGATATAAGTAAATTTCTCTTCTTCACCTTTCCACACACCCACAAGATCTCTGTGATAAAAATTAAATGATGACTTTGGAATGTGACATTTGTTTTCAATAAAATGGAGCAGGCCCCTGGGGCTAAAGGTGTCACGTCTTCATTCAGATCACTAGGTAGAAGATGGTGTCCAGCCTAACAGCCTAATTTACTCTAGGTCCAGGGTGGGGGAGAATAGGCTGAGGCATTCCATAAAAACTGTACTATTAAAAAGTAAATACTAAGCATATAGTGGTGGCCCATGGAGAAAGACAGTGATTAGAAGTGGAGGGGAGATTCCTGGGTTGTGCTGTTCACTAAAAATTTATTAAGCTGTTCAGTCGTGGTTTCTGCGTTTTTCTTTATGCATATTAAAAAACTGATAAAACTTGCCTAATATTAAGAAATAATAACATTTTCTACTTGGGAGGCTCAGGCAAAAGAATTGGTTAAGCCCAAGAGTTTGAGTTTGCTGTGAGCTGTGACGCCACAGCACCCTACTGAGGGTGACATAGTGAGACTGTCTCAAAAAAAAAAAGAAATAATAATATTTAAAGTAAAATTTTAAAATAACACTTAAAATGAAGGAGAAACCAACTTAAACTTTTAAAATCAGTGTTTGTCTCAATCTAAAGCATACTTTATTTCCCCATTTCCTCTTTCATTATTTCTAGTAAAGCACTAATATTTAAAGCTCTGGCCTTTCATTTCTTCACATAAGAGTTTCAATGAGAATTACTCATATCTTCTTACTCAACCTAATTATTTTTCCTGTACTTAAGAATATAAAGCCTACTTTAATGTTTCACATCAAATAGCTCAGTTTCTAGAATGTCCCCTATTCAGTTGTGACCTTCTCATTTATTCATTCATTCAAGAAGTATTTACCAGTGCCTTCTATGTGCCAAATATTATAAGAGGGGAAGGTAGGGGGTGGGGAAAGGGATAGTTTCCTATAAAAGTGATTCCTCTGCTGAAAAGAAACAAAGTCTGTTCTATGAACATGTGAAGTATGTGAAATCATAGGAATAAGATAAACAGAAAAGAATAATAGATCAAAATTAAGTTAATTGTTCTGTAGTTTGATCCAATCTATCTCTAACTCCATGAAAACTTCTTCTACCTTGACGTGATTAGCTTATTGACTGTGCTGTCAGTCTCTGAAAATCATCATTTGTCTTAACAAGATTTTATGATACTAAATATCATTCTTTGGTTTTAAAAATTCTAGCAGTTTTTCCCTCTATGCCTAGTTTTTTAAAAACAAAATTTTTTAAATGCAAAGAGAATAGTCAAGCACTCATCAAATTAAAATAATTGAGAATTATAGCCAGTTAAGAATAAAATATTCTCACATCCAGTTTGGAGATAAAACTCTTTGTATAATTGTCAGTACTACTTTTACTGCTTTATTTTGATATTTTGTGATCTCTTTAAAAACATAATACCTAATGCCATTTTTCCTGGTTATACAAATAATACATATTTTATGGCAGAAAATTTGAAAAATATAGGAAAATGTAAAAATTATAAACCATCTATGAAACTAATTCCCATAAAACTATTACATTTGTCCATGTTCTTTCCTTTGCCTATCATTATAAAAATTGGGGATCATATTACATATATATTTTTCATCCTTTTTACTACAGTTCATTTGTTTATGAAATATTTCAGGTATTTAAAAAAAAATGGGGCGCCTGTGGCTCAATGGGTAGGGTGCCAGCCCCGTATACTGAAGGTGGCGGGTTCAAACCCAGCCCTGGCAAAACTGTAACAAAAAAATAGCTGGGCACTGTGGCAGGCATGTGTAGTCCCAGGTACTTGGGAGGCTGAGGCAAGAGAATTGCCTAAGCCCAGGAGTTAGAGGTTGCTGTGAGCTGTGTGATGCCACAGCACTCTACTGAGGGTGACAAAGTGAGACTCTGTCTCTAAAAAATAAAAAATAAAAAAATGCCAATAGTGACAGCACCTGTGTATTCATTCTTTTCATACAATTCCTCTCCACCTATCTCAAAAACAACTAGTATCCTGAATTAGGTGTGGTTCTCACCCTCTTGCAATGTTTTTACTATTACCACATAAATAACCTATCCATATACAACATAAAGGGGTGTTTTGAATGTTCTGAAACTTTGTTTTTGCTTTGAAACTTTATATAAATGCAACATATTTATCATATCCTAAAACTTGGGCTTTTCTGCTCCACAATGTTTAACATTTATTTGTTGGGTCACATTTTCTCTAATTCATGCATTTCCACATAATAGTTCACTGTTTGACTCTTACAATTTATCCATTCCGCTACTTATCAACTGTGTGCTAATATCAACAATGCTACCCCAAACGTTCTTATTCAGGTGTCATGTGCCCACATCAGTAAGTTTGTCTTACATGGATACGTAGGAATATAATTTCTGGGTTCTAGAGTATAAACATTTTCAATTTCTAAACTTAATTTTAAAAGATTTTCTCTTGAATATTAAAGATTTTAAATAATGAAACTGAATAGTTCTTAAATACAATTATAAAGATCTCTTCACCAAAGTATATCCCCTTCTCTAGTCTGAGACAGAATACCATTTAAATAAAATGCAAATGATTAATGTGGAATGCTAAGAGTTAATAACCAGCAACCAGGATGTCTTTAGAGAATGCACAAATAGTGGTACAGAAATGATCAAAC
This sequence comes from Galagoides demidoff, assembly GCA_963574575.1. Classification (NCBI taxonomy): domain Eukaryota; kingdom Metazoa; phylum Chordata; class Mammalia; order Primates; family Galagidae; genus Galagoides; species Galagoides demidoff. The sequence continues at coordinate 57,515 of CAUYQV010084530.1, read as the reverse complement.
TGTCTTCTATTTTAATATGTTACAGAGGAAATGCTGAGGCATCCCAACCTTACAGGGCAGGAGAGCAAGCTTCAGAATACACTCAGTAAGAGAGACACGGGACAAGGAAGTGAGAACATATTCTGGGCTACAAAAGAATTGGTTGCAGGAATTTTGCAAAGCATATTGATGAAAGTAATCCTTCCTTAGTCAAATAAATGATGAATATTCTTATTTAAAATCTGAACTTTGAGCAAACAGAAACTAAGAATTTAATTTTTTTAATGGCCATTCCAGAGTAAAAGTATATGGGAGACAGAATAGGTTAGAAAATAACATAGAACCTCAAACTGATGGATGAAGGGAATCTAGGTAGAGATGATTTCCCTTGGTCCTACTTTTGAAGTATTTCTAATTGTTATGTGTGTAAATGTGTATGTGTATAGGCCCTCCCACACTCACCCCGCTCCCTTCAATGCCAGCTGGATATGTAACATTTTGAAAAAGCTCCTGGGAATTCTGATCCACCAATTCCCTTGACAGCCCCTCTCCCACAGCCTGGAAACCAGCACCTTCCCCACAGTCTGGAAAACACTGCTGTAGATTCTCCACATAGACGATATGCAGAGGACTGATGCCACAGGTAACACAGAGCTTTACAAAGTATATCACCACATATATCACCACCTTAGATTCTCACAACAACCAGAAGCAGACAGGTGTTGTTATTATTCAGATAATAGCAGCCAGCTCCTATTTGGCATCTTGGCCACCCTCAAATCCCTTGTGAAGTCAAAGATCACCAAAAAAAGGACCAAGAAGTTTATTCAGCATAGTCAGACCAGTATGTCAAAATTAAGCATAACTTGGGCGGCACCTGTGGCTCAAAGGAGTAGGCCGCCAGCCCATATGCTGGAGGTGGCGGGTTCAAACCCAGCCCCGGCCAAAAACTGCAAAAAAAAAAAAAAAAAATTAAGCATAACTGGTGGAAACCCAGAGGTACTGACAACAGGGTGTGAAGAAGATTCAAAGGCCACATCTTTTTTTTTTTTTTTTTTTTTTTTTGAGACGGAGCCTCAAGCTATCCCCCTGGGTAGAGTGCCATGGCATCACAGCTCATAACAACCTCCAACTCCTGGGAGTCTCCTGCCTCCGCCTCCCAAGTAGCTGGGACCACAAGCGCCCGCCACAACGCCCGGCCGTTTTTTGGTTGCAGCCATCGTTGTTTGGCGGGCCCAGGCTGGGGAGTCGAACCCACCACCTTAGGTGTACGTGGCTGGTGCCCTAGCCGATTGAGCCACAGGCACCGAGCCAAAGGCCACATCTTGATACCAAACACTGCTTACTGGAGCAACAAGAAAAGAAAACATATGCTGCTCAGTGGTTCGGGAAGTTCCTCGTCCACGACGTCAAGGAGCTGGAAGTGCTGCTGACGTGTGACAAATCTTAGTGTGTAGAAATGGCTCACAACGTTTCCTCCAAGAACCGCAAAGCCATTGTGGAAAGAACAGCCCAGCTGGCCATTAGAGTCAACAATCCCAATGCCAGGCTGCGCAGGGAAGAAAATGAATAGATTGCTAATGTGCACATTTTATTTGTGTTTAAATAAAAACTGCAAAAAAAAAAAAAAAAAAAAGAAAGAAAGAAAAAAGAAATATAAAGCTCAGACAGGTAAAGCAGTTTGCCCAAAGTCACAGTGAGAGGTGGGAGGGGGCCTATGAAAGCGTTGAGGAAACCGAATAATGAATATAGGTCACAGAAGGCAGACTTCCTACAGGGAAGCTAAGCTATGTTGGCTCCAGTGATCCTTGGACAAAAAAGGTTTATTCAAAAGAGCTGGGGAGGAGGTGGCCATGGCTTCAAATGTGCCCGTAATAATTTCTTTTGTTAAAAAAAAAAAATCTCAAGTAAACACTACATTATTCTCTGTACTTTTCTATATGCTTAAAATATCACATATTAAAAATAAAAGAATTCTGTGAGCAATGTTTAGAAATGCTACCACATTAACATTCAGATGACAGCAAAAAGAATTTTCATGATATGAACCTAGGGAATAGATAGTACATGAAGCCTATGTAGACAAGATTTTATCTTTCAAGGATCAAAAGAGGTGAAAGGTACAATTATGTCTATGACTAAGGTTAGACATAAGAGCACACCAGCAAGGGAGGGCAAATTTATGCAAACACCAGACCAAGAAGGGAAATAGGGAGGTCCCTAAGAAACCAGCAGTGCCTTACACTGAGGCAAGCTGGTTTCAGTGACCTGAGACCACAAATCTAAGACTACTTATTCTGTAAATTGTTCTGAACTATTTCCCCTATTTAGCAAAAGATCATTTCTGCTTTTTAAAATAAAGTAATGTACCTGAGCACAATGCAATGAGTACTGTGGAAAAGAGGCATTCTAGGTTCGAAAAAAGAAAAAAGACTAAGAATTCCACGGTTTCTCTCCAGAGGAGAAATTCCTCTTTTATTTCACAGGGGGAGGTGATCAATGGTAAGTTATTAAACAAGTAGTGGCAACAAAAACCGTCCAGCCGGGGGAGGGGAGAATATGGGTTTGTGAGCCTTATTTCTTCATAATTTCTCAGTGGGGGGGGGGGAAGCATTTTTTAAACCTCTTCTATTTTTATCTTTCATGTTGGTTTTCCTTATTTCCCTGATTCTTCCATATCAACTGGGGGCTGGGTGGGGATGTATCTTGCTGAAGGTGCATAGCTGGGCCAAGAATAGAACTCTAGCATCCTGTCTCTCGGCTTACTTCTGGACCATGCTACCTCAGGAAGGAACATTTGAAAATAGTAATTCTCTCCCACCTTGCCACCAAGCTGTGCACAAGCACATGATCAATGAATGAAGCTGACTGAGTGACTCAGCACTGGGCTGGCTCTCCTGTGACTCAGGCCCAGAGTTCCAAATGGCTGGAAGCACAAGCTCTTTAAAAAAGACTTTGAAACCAACCGAGATCATCGGAAAGACTTCAGGGGCATTTTACTGTGTTTAAACAAAGTCAGGATCATTACCTCTAGCATCTTGAACATGAACCAGCATGAGTAATTATCTCATTCATAATGTCTATGAATGTTGCTTTCCTGGTACACTGTAAGCTGCTCCAGAGGTAGTGGTCTAAGTGTCCAAAAGCAGTTGAGGTTCATAGAGACAAGGGCACAGACAGGACAGCTGATAAGCAACTGGACCATACCACAACAATTTAGGATCACATCAGTATCTTCTTGTTAACGCAGAAAAAGACCCCTAAGTAAGACTTTCTCTTGTTCCTCTGAAGGATAACAATTATGCATACAGCTTGGGGGGCATATTAGTAAACTGCCCCAACCTGACCCTGTCAATAGCCATCACTTTTGACCACCTGCTCCCAGCAGGGAAGAAGACAGCCTCTAAGCAATGACCCCTATGACAGATGGCACAGCACAGACATAAAAGGGCCAGCCAAAAATATGCCTTCCCACAGAGGGAGGGAGCCTGGGTGTTTAAACACAGAAGTCAAAGGAACAAAGCAATGAAATTCACCAAGTGTATCTAAAACTTGCCCTCAGGATATCAATAGTCTTTTGAGTGACAGATGAACCAAAACCCTTGATGCTGGGACCTCAGAATCCCAGGCACAGCAAGCTGCCATTAGCAAGGTTTTAGAACAAATTATCTTAGAGAAAAGTGTGAGAATAAGATTTATCGAGCCATTAAAGAGAACCTAAATATATTAAGCAACATTAGAATAAACTCAAATTTCCAAAAAGACTGACTAGTCTTGAAATAACACAAACAATTCAGAGAACATTGACTGTAGAATGTCGGTCCTGAAATGGACTTGAACTGGCAGGGGAAAAGGCCATTAGTCCCTGCAGGAGTTTGATTACTTATACTAGGTGCAGATACAAAAGAAGCAAAAGGCAAGAAACTGGCACAAAAAAAGGTGAGGAAAGGAAGTGTCACTTATCACGAGCCAATGCCCAGCACTCTGCAAGAAGCCTGTCCACACTGCCGCCAGGAGTCTATGAAGGAAGCATTATTTTTTGTCATGTGAAAATGAAAACAAAACAAAACACCACAGCATTATTCACATAGAGAAAATAATCCAAAGTGTGAAAGTAACCCAAAGTGCCCATCAACGGACAAATGGATAAGCAAAATACAGTATATGCATAAAATGGAATATTATTCAGCTTTTAAAAGGAAGCATATCTTGATACATACTGTAACACAAATGGGGACCTCAAAGACATTTTGCTAAGCAAAATATACCAGTCACAAAAAAAGATACAGTATGATTCTTCCCACTTGAGGTATCCGGGTACCCAGCATAGTCAGTCAATCTATAGAGACAAAGGCAGAATGGTGGTTGTAGAGGCTTGGAGGGAGGCAGAAATGGGGAGTTATTGCTTAACAGGTTCAGAGTTTTAAGTCAGGGAAGATGAAAGCTTTCTGGAGACGGTGGTGGTGATTATACAACAGTATAAATATACTTAATACCAGCAAGCTGCACATTCAAAAACAGTTAAAATGATTAAATTGTACATTATGTATATTTTATCACAACTTTTAAAAAATAAAGAAAACAAGGCATAGTGAGGTTAAGAAATGTGGCCAGGTCAAAACCAGGAAATGGAAGAGACCAAATTCTAGACAAGATTAAAGCTTGTAATTTCCCTCATGCTCCCTTCCCCACCATGGAACTGCATAGGCTTTGGGAGAGAAGGACAAAGACAGCCACTGGGCCCTACAAGACCACAGTCTGACGAGGCTGGAGTGACATATTCCCATGTCTCCCCTTTCCTCCCCCTTACACTGTCATTCCAGGTGTCCTTGGCCAAACCTTGTCTCATCTTTTCATTCTCATCCCTCTCCCAAGAACAGGCCATGGGAATGTCTTAAAAATCCCAAGCTTACCTACATCACTCAAAAGACTCTGAAAAATTTCCAGCCCCAGAAAGCTTTCTGGTAACAGAATCCCACCACTCCAGTTACATAAGTCCTATAAACCATTCGTACTTGCTAAAGGGGGGGGGGGGAAGAATGCTGTAAAATTCATTTGGAAAACAAAAAAATATAATTATTAATATCAGAGTTCTGAGGCACCTTAATTTCACCAGTGAGTCTACACCTGGGTGATTCTGTCCCTCAGGGAGCATCTGGCAATGTCTGGGGACATTTTTGAGTATCACAACTCACATTGACAGTTGCAGGGACTACTGTCATCTAGCAGTGGAAGCCAAGGATGCTTACAATGCACAGAATAGCCCACCATAATGAAGAAATATCTGGTTCAAAATGTCGATAAAGCCAAGACTGAAAACATCCTGATAGCCCAACCTCTCTCATGACACTTGTACTTCCTTTACAAGTTACCAAGAAGAAACATCTTCTGGTACAACAGCTATGATGGACTAAGAATGGTGACCTCCATTCTTTAGAGTTTTGTAGCCTGGCTAAACATATAGGACTTATTTCACATATTATTATTTATGTGAAATAAATTTATTTCTCAAGTTCAGTCAGAATCTTGCTCTATGAGGTTTTACCCATCAGTCCTACTGCTAGTTTTTAAAATCAAATCCCTGTTCCACGTGGCAGCTTTTTAAAATCAGAAGAAAACCACATCTTATATTATAAACACACTAAATGGACTTTCAGACAATAGTCTATACATGGTTATGTGTTTATCTGGATTTAAGAGTCCTGACTGAAATTCTCAAGAGCAGTCATCATGTCTATATTGCATTGACCATCTCACCAGAGTATCTCATAATATATAACTAGTACTTACTAATACATAACTAGGTTCATGATGAACAAGGAGGTGGATTAGCTACAACATGCCATCAATATAATTCTTGGTTCAGAAAGATGCCCTTAGGGAGAAGTGCCAAATCACTAGCCCACACAAACACAGGCCTGTTGATACCAATACTCAATTCTTCCTTCTACCTACTCTACCAGCCATCTACAGCTGGATGAGCATACAGTCACCAACTCTCTCTGCCCCCACCATTCCCAGGTTGTGAGAGAACCTACACAGTAGAAATCCTTTTCACACTCCAGAAGGGAAATAACCAAACTGTGGCACATGTCCATAAAAGGTTGCTAATTCCTGACTCCTATACGTTTAGCCAGGCTACAAAACTCTTAGAAAACCTCTGACACTCTACATGGATCATATTATTAGTGACATCAGCAGCCTAAAAGATATCTTCTGCAGAAGTAAGGGCCTTTGTAAAGGGCTAGTCTATACAATGGACAATAACTCACTTCTAAACAAAGTTTGAAGGTCACTTGTTTGTGATAAATGTACAGCCACAGTGAATGACTACAATTTAAACATTCTTAAAACCTTACCAACTTGACCTTTACCACTGTTCCACTAGTCATTCATCTTCCTCTAAACCTCTACCTGTCATGCCCTGATTCTTATTTCCCAAACTAAACCTACAGTGTCTTAAGGTCTGCATCAGAATTTCCCTCAAACCTTCTACCAAGTCTTTTTTATTAACTCCATTCCATGATGACCTGTATGCCTATTTCTCACTCATGTGCATATATCTTAGTTTAGAATTAGTCCCTGAAAGTTTTATTTGGACATTCAACAAGTATCAACCAATCAACTATAACTATTATGTACATTGTACTCATTGTAGGTTGTATAGGAGGTAGAAATAAGTATCCTCCTCAGTTACTGCCCCTGAAGTGTCTTGAAAACCATTCAAAACAATGGCTGAATACCAGAAAGCACATCTTTACTAAATTATAGCCACAGATTATAAACACTAGCAAAGTTCAGAAAAGAAGATCAAGGTCTCTTAGTTCTCTTTACTTGGAGATAATGTCAGAAACAAAAGAAAAAAAAACTGATGCAATCATTCAGTTCCTCAATGTTTTCTGAGGCTTTTACACGCATGTATGGTATTGTAACATACTTTATACTTTAAGTTTCCTATTTATTATCTCATTTTGTCATTAATAACAATGTAAGAAACAGCAAGTTGTAATCATGAACTCTACTCACTATATGAAGAAACCGAGCCCTTAGGAAGAGGAGGATACCTAATCCAGATGTACATGTTAATAACAAAATGAACAGCAGCACAGGTGACCCAACTCCCCAACCGGGTCTCTAACTCTGCTCCCAGTCGCTATATTCCCCATGCTTCTCAGCACCATCCCTCGCTCCCCACAAACACGACTATGCTACTTCTCCTTACTACTAGAGGCAACAATAAAAAGCTGACAACTAACTGGATGAAAACTTTTTGAGATTTTAAAAAATATCTGCCCCACAACCTTAAAAGAGAATCTACTTACAAACTCTTACCTTCTTTATTAAATAGCAAACTCCTCTGAAGACTTAGGCAGATGTTCTCTTGTATCCACAAATCTCCAAATTTAATACTATGTACACAGCAATCACTTGATAAGCTAAATTTTACATAGACAAGTAAATAATCAGTTGACTTTATTTTGGCCTGAATCCTATCAGATGTTAAATTAACCCCTCCCTGTCCTCAAAAAATCCAAAAACAAAACAAAAATGGACACTTTTTCTTCAGATCATATGTGTATAGATCTTTCACCTTCTTCAAAGCAAAAAATGGGTGATTAAATTCTAATGCTGCACAGGTTAGCAATTTCCTATAAAGTTAAAAATAAACTTACAAAATGATCTAGCAGTCACACCTTTAGTTATTTACCCAAGTGAATTGAAGTTCACACAAAAACCTGTCTGCAAATGTTTACAGCAGCTTCATCTTAAGGACCCCACACTGAAAGCAACCAAGATGTCTTCCAATAGGCGAATGATAAACAAACTGAGGTATATCTGTAAATGAAATATTATTCAATAAAAAAAAGAACAAGCTATTGCTTCTAGCAACAATATGGATGAATCTGAAATGAATTCTGCTAGGTAAAAGACTAAATGTTATATGATTCCATTCGTATGAAATCTTGGAAAAGGCAAGATTATAGAGACGGAAACAGATCAGTGATTATCAGGGTTTGCAGCAGAAGGCAGCCGACTGACTCTCTTAGTGTCTCATTCTTTCTTTTTTAGATAGTGTCTCACTGTACTACCTGGACTAAAGTGGAATAGTATCATCACAGCTCACAGCACCTTAAGAGATCCTCCTGCCTCAGCCTCTTGAGTAGCTGGGACTACAGGTGTGCACCATACCATGCCAGCTAATTTTTCTAAAATTTTGTAGAGACAGGGGTCTTGCTATCTTGCTCAGGCTTCAGCCACCACGCCTTGCCCACATTCTTTTCCTGATGAGGACTCCTTCCTTTCCTACCCCACCTCCAGAGGAGCCAAATTTGGCTTCTCTGGCCATTCTGCCTATGTAGCATAACTCTGGCCTCTCTCAGAACCCTCACCTTTTCTGTCTGGTTTGGACCCTGGCTTAACTTTAAAATAACTATATCCATGGCTGACACTCTACCCCTTCCTCCTCACACACTACTGTCTCTAACACAGATTTAAAGAAATCTATATTGCCCCAGTCTCTCCCATCCAGATTATATTATTTCTAGAACCATGACCATGTACATGAACAGATAAAATACTAGCAATGTCCTAGTCTGTAGCCAAACAACTGCACAGGTTCTGCAGAAGACATCACAGTCAATGAAGGACACTCGATGCCCACCCTACTCTCTGACAGGGGTCACCAAGACAACGTACTTTGTATTCCTAAATACAAGCTAGTGTTATTTTCTTAAGTAATGATTTAAAATTCTAAGAATTCACTAGGCTATTCTCTGGGTAAGATGTATATTGACCTTATAAACTCTGATCTCTAAATTCAAATTCAGGAAATGGCCTCCAAGGAAAATTTCTAGACCCAAGTGACACTCAGTAAGTTTACAGTTGGCAAGGGTCACACTTGCTCACCTTGCTTTATGTACTAAGCAGAGAGGGCCACAAAACTTTATGAAGTTGGAAAGTAAGATATTTTGTCTAAGTAATGAAACCTGTCTTGACAGTCCTTCCTCTACTGCATGACTCTCTGAAGCCACTAACTGAAGACAGACCATGACTAAAAACCTGAGCACCTTCCCGTAAGCCTGCACCACTCAGACTGCCTTAAGAACTGTCATAGTTTCCTTCCCAGTCTTCTCCCCCTGGTAAACAATCCTAGTGAGCCTTTTTTATCTGACTGATGTGGAGCAGGTTCAGCAGGCAAATGCAAACAAGAAATTCCAATTATGTTTATGCAACAATTGCCTCATGGTATTAAGTGCTCCGGTCTTCCAAGATAGTAGCTTTTCTTTCTTTTGTATTTTCTAGCATTATATTTCTTTATAAAATGAACACATGCTTATCCCAATTTTACAACCAGCACAGGGTTATATAAAGAAAAAACTAAAGGGCCAGGCGTGGTGGCCTGCACCTGTAATCCCAGCACTCTGGGAGGCTGAGGCAGTGGATTCCTTGAATTCAGGAGTTCAAGACCAGCCTGAGCTATCTACTAAAAATAGGAAAAAATACTAGCTGGGCATTGTGGTGGGTGACTGTAGTCCCAGCTACTCAGGAGGCTGAGGCAAGAGGATTCCTCAAGCCCAAGAATTTGATGTTGCTGTGAGCCTATGATGCCACAGCACTCTACTCAGGGCAACAGATTGAGATTCTGTCTCAAAAAAATAAAAAAGACAAACCATGATGATTATTTGAGGAGCCACCAAATCAGTTTTAGTACTTAATAGTCTATTCAAGTAGAGTCCTCTCCTATAAAAAAACACATCAGTCACTTTAAAATAGTCTCTATTTTTCAGATCAATTTTATAGCTAATTTTGAGACTTATTAAATTAAGTGAAACAGATACCAACACAATTATAGCTAAGTAATTATGAAAAATTTTAAGCACCTGCTGATCTGGGTGCTCTTGGTCACAAATGTGATGTCAAAATGATTGTTATTAGGAAAATGCTCCATTGTATTAACAAATCTATATCTCAGATTTTCCCAACAAGCTTTGATTTCATATAATCACCATAAACCATCAAAACAACCCTCAATAACAACTCTTTGGTCTCCATAATATCAAATACCTCTCTAGGATGTCTTCTTGCCCAAAACTTTTTCATATTAAACATTCTGATCTAGGGATCAGGAAAAAAATGAAAATTACATTTACAGGGTATCTATTACACCACCAATACAGCAAATAATAACTTTTACCTGTCCTCTGTACTTATATGGATATGGTTGCTACGTGAGAATAGATGACAGAAAAAATATTCCTTAGAAGAAAAGGTTTAATCCAAACCAACACCTGAGGATTAGGAACTGACTATCCAATCAACTGGTCATCCAAGTCCTCCTCACTATCCTATTCTTCATTTTGGCTGTTTACTACTTAGTTGTTTTATACAATATTCCTTTCACAGCTTGTTGGCATGTCTCTTACTAGTATTAGAAAGGGGAAAAGAGAAGGAAAATGGCAATTAATCCATTTTGATTATTTTTCCACATAATTTTGGTAGAAAAAAAAATTAAGATTACACATGTATGAAGGTTTCTATTACCTATTCTAATATACCTTACCCTGCTAAGGCTTAAAAGTTGATGGATTATTTGTACTTATATGAAATAAGATACCGATATGCTATTAACAATTTTATTTTATTCCTTTTTTTTTTTTTTTTGAGACAGAGTTTTACTATGTTGCCCTCAGTAGAGTGCCATGGCATCACACACAGCTCACAGCAACCTCCAACTCTTGCCTTAAGCGATTATCTAGCCTCAGCCTCCCAAGTAGCTGGGACTACAGGTGCCCGCCACAACATCTGGCTATTTTTTGGTTGCAGTTGTCGTTGTTGTTTAGCAGACCCAGGCTGGGCTCCTACTCACTGAGCTACGGGCACCAAGCCATCTACTAACAATTTTAAGTGAACATACACCTTTAGCTTTACAAGTCCATTCCCAGGTATTCTACAGATACAGCCTTGTGCCTGCAAAATACATGTACAATGATATTCAATGCAATTTTCCTGTAACGAGGAAAGATTGAAATTTTTGGAACATGAAGTCTGACAATTAAGTTCAAAAACTCATAAAGAAGTGCTACATACCTCATTGCTGAATACCACCCTCAAAGTACTCCCCTTGGGAAGCTAGGCACTGATGCCAGCACCTACTCCACCCTTCGAAGCAGTTTTGGAACTCTTCTTCTGGAATGGCCATTAGAGCTGTCATTGTACAGCACACAAAAACATGCAACAGAAATGAACATCACTCAGCAAGACATCACCACGTGTCGACATGAACCAGCTATGCGACACTGACATACCGAGGTTGCAAGACCTTACTGAATTGTGGGTGTAGGGCTGCCAACATAAGCAAGTTTACAAACTTAACTGTCAGATTCATACGATGACTGCTCTGATGGTGTCTAGCAATGAGATATGAAGCACTTTTGCTAGGATAAGTTCACAAACTTAATTGTCAGACTTCCTATTTCTCTACTTACTGAATATACTACTTATTGATGGAATAAATGCTCATCAATAAAGTATACATCCACTTAATGGCATCCTGCACAGTGCTAAAAAGAATGAGGCCTTCTGTTGTCACTGATATGGAAAGTCCTCTGGGACACATTAAGTAAAAATGCAAGACACAGAACAGTATGTACTGCACACCAACATTTTTGCTAATATATGCAAACTTATGCATAGTCTATCTCTGGTAATGTATAGAAGATCTCTATAAGAATACATGAGAAATTGGTAAGTGGTTGCCTCCATCGAAAGCAACTGGGTAGTTTGGGGATAGGTAAGTGAAGCAGACTTACCTCTCTCACTTTTTCCTATTATACTTTTCAAATTTGATACTAAGTGCAGATACTATATACTCAAAAACCTTTTAATTTAAATTTAAAAATAAAGAAGGATGACATGAGAACCCGCTACATCAAAAGTGCTAGAGTTCTTCCTTGGGGTGTCTCCTCCTTTAGGGACCCTGGGGCCCATCAGTCCAGTCACATACAGCTTGATCTTGCAGGGTTGATAATCTGCTTCAAGGCCACCACCTTTCTTATGTTTCTCAGTCTTGTTCCTCTGCATATGTTTAATAAATAGCCAGATCTCTGGTTCCAGATAAGATGGAGTAAGTCCACTCCATCCTGTATATCCCTGTATTTAACAAAAATCTCTGGATAGAACTGCTCCACCTGGTAACTCTGAAAAGTAAGTGACAGCTGGTAGTTTGGGAAAAGAAGATTTTTCAATGTTTTTTTTCCTGTCTAGTATAGAAGATACCTGGACTCACAGGCAGCAGAAACCCAGAGCTGTGAACCAGACACAGATGGAAAAGGTCTAAGAAACAGGTCCAAGAAACAGGAAAGAAAGTCCCCAAACATCAAAGGATCAAAGGGAGTAGAGGAAATCTCAACTGTTTGTTTCTTCTGTTCTCTCCTGCATTACCTCAGGGCAATTAGGCAGCAGTGGCAGCCAGATGGGAAAAGTTTTCCTCTGACCAGGAGAACTAGGAAATCAAGAGCACAGGGAGCTTCTCCATTACTTTGCTTTCTCTCCTTATCTTCTTGCAATTTGATACCCAAGGGAGATATGGTCACAGGAAGTACAAGGCAGAGAACAGAAACTAAAGTCCCAGATTTCTGGGCAGAGAAGCAAAAAAGGGAATCCTTTCGAGCTGGAAAATTTGGAAAACAGAGGAAAAAAGAGCTTAAGAAAGCTATATGTGAACTCTGGGGCTCATCCCCAAGGTGCACATGTATGTATCTGACTCTAAGCAGCATATCAAAGATTTTGACAACTCATCTCTGTTATACCATGGCCCAGGTCTGAGACTGGCTACTGTCTAGCAGTTACATAAGACAAACAGAAATAGCATGGCAAATACTTTGAAAACTGAACTGATACGGATCCCAGCCCATAGAAGGCAGAAAGGAATTTGTAGCCTAAACCTAAACCTAACTGTATTGACTACCTGCTAAAACAAACAACAATAAACATTCTCTATACAATATAAATAAGATTAAAAGTCAAATAACAGTATTCAAAATGTGCAGGATACAAATCCACATTGAATAAGGAATTTGAAAATCTTAACTCACCAGGAAAAAGACAATAAATAGACATCAACCCAAGATGTCAGAATTATCAGACAAAAACTTTAAAAACAAGTGTAATAAGCATGCTCTAAGAAGTAAAGGCAAACACTCTTGAAGTCAATGGAAAAATAAAATGTATCAACAAAGAAACAGAATACTAAAAAAGAAAGAAAGCGGGGCAGAGCCTGTGGCTCAAGGAGTAGGGCACCAGCCCCATATGCCAAGGGTGGCGGGTTCAAACCCAGCCCTGGCCAAAAAAAAAAAAAAAGTCAACCTTTGGGCCACACATGTGGCTCAAAGGAGTAGGGTGCTGGCCTCATATGCAGGAGAGGAAGGGAGAAAGGGAGGGAAACTTAAACTAGAAAATACAATAACAAATTTTAAGGTTCACTAGATAGGCTCAATAGTGTAACAGAGATGACAGAAAAGTCACTGAACTTGAACATACATAAACATAAATTATCCAAGCTGAACAAGAGAAAGGAGATAGAAAACCAGAGCCCCAAGGACTAATGGCATGATATCAAAAGGCTTAACATTTGTACCATCAAAAACAAGAAGAAAGAATGTGGTCCACATGGGCAGTGCCTGTGGCTCAAAGGCTCTGGCCCCATATGCCAGAGGTGGCAGGTTCAAACCCAGCCCCGGCCAAAAATTGCAAAAAAGAAGAAAAAAAAGAGTGTGGTTCACAAAAAATATTTGAAGAAACAATGGTTGAAAATTTCCTAAATCTCATAAAAGATACAAACTTACAGAAAAGAAACTTAGTGAACACTAAATGGGATAAACCCAAAGAAATCCTTGCCCAAACACATCATAATCAATGAATACTAAAACAAACAAAGAATCTTGAAAGCATACAAAAAGGTGCATTACATCTAAGAAAACAATAATGTGAATGTGGATTTGTCATCAGAAACCATGGAGGACAAAAGGTGGTGAAACAACAGGGGAACAAAGAAAGAAAAGAAACAACCATCAAGCCAGAATTCTATATCTAGTGAAAATATCCTTCAAAAATGGCAATGAAATAAACAAATTCTCAGATAATGAAAACCAACATAATTTATCACCTGCAGGCTACCCTAAAAAAAATGTTAAAGGAAATTTTTCAGATGGAAGCAAAATGATACATAGTAGTACAGGGAAACTTAGAACTTCAGGAAAGAGTAACAGAAATGATAAATATCTAGGCAAATGTAATACCCTATTTTACTCACTCTTAAGTTCTTTAAAATATGAATGCTGGTTGAAAGCACAAATTAGAATGCTGTCAGTGGGAGTTTTCAATGTATATAGACATAATATATATATGTAAAATTACAACATACCAGAAAAAAGGGAAAGAGCTCTATAAGGCACTGACATTTCTACATTCCACTTGAAGTACTTATACATTAATTCTAAGTAGACTGAACACTTATGTATATTGTAATCACTAATGAAACACTAAAATAACTATGTAACAGTAAAAAAAATAGTCAAAATAGAATTCTAAAAAATATTCAAATAATCCAAAAGAATGGGAAACAAATAGAAAACAATAAAATGGTAGAACTAAATCCAAACATATCAATAATTATATTAAATGCAAATGATGTAAGCACACCAATTACAATAGAGACTGTCATGGGTAGTTACTAATCAATGGGTACAAAGCTTCAGTTATGTAAGCTGAACTTACAGTTAACAATATACTTAAAATTTGTTAAGAGAATAATTTTATGAAAAGTATGCTTACCACAATTTTTTAAAAAGGAGATTATCAGAATGGATTTAAATAAAGGACATACTCTATACTGTCCATCAGAAACTCACATTAAATACAATTATATTTGTAGGTTAAAAATAAAAGGATGCTAAATGCAATATGGTAGCCTGACTTGGATCCTGAAACAGAAAAAGGGCTTTCATGGAAAGTTTAGTGAAATCCAAATAAAAGTGTGTCGTTTACCTAATAGAGTATTAACCAATGTAAATGTCCTAGATTAATAAAGGTATCATAGTTATATAAGATGTTAACATTAGACATAGTTGGGTGAAGAACATAAAGGCATTTATAAACAGCATTTCAGTTTCTATAAAACTGAAATTATTTCAAAATAAAAAGTTTTTTAAGTAAAAAGAGAGGAAAACGACCATGAAAATATGAATCAACAAAAAGTTATACAAATGTCTATACTAATGTCTATACTACTATAGGGTATCTATATTAATATCAGGCAAAGTAGACTTCAAAGCCAGGAAAATCACCAGGGACAAAGAAAGGCTAATATTAAATAATGATAAAGAGAATAAATTCTCTAGCACTCTAGGAGGTCAAGATGGAAGGATTACTTAAGTTCAGGAATTTGAGACCATCCTGAGTAACAGTGAGATTCTGTCTATCAAAAATAGAAAAATTAGCCAGGCATAGTGGCACATGACTGTAGTCCCAGCTATTCAGGAGGCTGAGCCAAGAGAATCACTGGAGCCTAGGAGTTTGAGATTGCCCTGAGCTATGATAACACCACTGCACTCTACTCAAGCAATAACAGTGTAAGACTGTCTCAGAAAAGGGGCAGGCAATTCACTAAAAGATACATGTATAACAAACCTAAATGTAGTATGTACCTAACAAAAGAACCTTAAAACATATGAACCAAAAACCAATAAAACAAAGGGACAAAATGGACAAGTCCATAATTAGGATCAGAGACTTCAATTTTCATTTCTCAGTAACCAGGAAAACAAGCAGCCAGAAAAGAATCAAGGATATAGAGGAACTAAATATTACCATCAACCAACTAGATAAAACTATATTCATAGACCATTCCACCTACAATATACATTCTTTTCAAGTACACATGGAACAGTGACCAAGCTAGAGCATACCTAGGGATCATAAAACTAACCCTAAAAAATTCTACTTTGCTGGTTGGTTTGTTTGTTTGTTTGTTTTAGAGACAGAGTCTCACTTTATTGCCCTTGGTAGAGTGCTGTGGCATCACAGCTCACAACAACCTCCAACTCCTGGGCTTAGATGATTCTCTTGCCTCAGATGCCTGCCACAACGCCCAGCTATTTTTTCGTTGCAGTTTGGTCGGGGCCAGGTTTGAACCTGCCACCCTCAGTATATGGAGCCAGCGCCCTACCCACTGAGCCACAGGCACCCAGCTATTTTTTTGTTGCAGTTTGGTCAGGGCCGGGTTTGAACCTGCCACCCTCGGTATATGGAGCCAGTGACCTACCTGCTGAGCCATAGGCGCTGCGCCTAACAAATTCTAAAATACTAAAATCATAAAAGTATATTCTCTTATAATGGAATAAACTAGAAATCAATTTTTAAAAAGGCACTGAAAAATCTCCTAACACTCCAAACAACACAATTCTAAATAATCCACAGGTCACAAGGAAATCCCAAGGGAAATAAAATTTCAAAATATCAAAATGTGTAAAATGCAGCCACAGCAGTACTTGAGAGAAATTTATAGTATTAAAAGACTATATTAGAAAAGAAGAGGCTGGGCACAGGGGCTCAGACCTGTGATCCTAGCACTTTGGGAAGTTGAGGCAGGTGTATTACTTGAGCTCAGGAGTTTAAGACCAGCCTGAGCAAGAGCAAGACCCTGTCTCTACTAAAAATAGAAATAGGTGGGTATTGTGGCAGGCACAGTCCTATCTACTCAGGACACTAAGGCAAGAGGATCACTTAAGCCCAGGAGTTTGAGATTGTTGTGAACTATGATGCCATAGCACTTTACCAAGGGCACAGAGTAAGACTCTGTCTCAAACAAAAAGAAAAAAAGAAGAAGAAAAGTTTCAAATCATTAAGCTGCTGCCTTAGAACAATAGAAAAAGAACAGTAACTCAAAGCAAGTGAAGAAAAATAAAGAGAACAGAAATCAACTAAATTGAAACAGAAAAATGATAGAGGAAAATCAATGGAGTCAAAAGTTGATTCTCTGAAAAGATGAGTAACATTGAAAAGCCTGTAGTCAAACAAAGAAAAATAAGAATTAATATGCAAATTATCTATATTAGGAATGAAAGAAGGAATATCACTATAGACCTCACAGACCCACCCCTGAACCCTCAATAACCATTCTACTTTCTGTGTAGGAATTTGACTATCTTAGGTACCTTGAGTCAAGTGGAATCATACAATATTTGCCTCTTAGAGTTATAAGATCTTTTTTTTAACTTTCATTTTATTTATTTGACACTTAGTAATTGTATGTACATATGGGGCACACAGTGTGCAGTGATCAGGTCACAGTAATCAGCATGTCCATTATGCCCAACATTTGAGCCCTTCTTTATGTTGAGAACCCATACTTTGAACTCTATAGATTTACACTGGATTTTTATAATACCCACAAAAGTCAGCATTTACTTCTCAGAAATAAGAGTTCTAAGTTCTGTGATTAAATCATAAAAGAAAAAGAGGTTAATTCAACCTCTATGCAAACAGACGTAGAAAGGAGGTAATGACTCTAGAATCCTGGCTCCAAATGTGACACACTCTGCTTTCTGGGGATAATTTTTTTTCCTTGAGATTTTACAATAGTTTGCACTGAAGGATAAACGAATTTAAAACAAAACTAAACTAAACTAAACAAAACACCTCCTCTGAGCACCAGCCGGGGCAAAAGGCAGGGCTCCAGAGGGCTCCAGGACAGAGCCTAAAGGCAGCATGTAAGCTGTATCCTCACATTCCCCACAGGACTTCAGGGCCTCAGCACTGGAAACCAGCAAGCACTCTGTGGAGGAGAGGGAGGCTGAAGACTGACAAATGCCACAATCTACAAGGTACAATATAAACCAAAGACTTACAAATGACCAGGAAGGTACCTGTAGCAAGAACAAAGCACATAGCCCTGAGCTAGATACAATATAATTAAAATTAAAGATGGAAAACACTGATGTAATTAATAGCAAGTCTTTGGTATCCACTCACCACACAAAGATGAACTTATTTTCTTTGACCTATAAAGCTTCTGAGTAATTGCTAAATGCCAGGAGTCTATGTTAAGATGCCAAAATGAAAGAAATCTTACCCCTTGATCACCTATGGCTGAAATTTCCTGTGTGAGGCAGAGCAAAAAATTAAAAGGCCTTGTGAGGTAAGTGAAATACTCCTATCACTGTTGCACTTTGTTTCCCTACTATACTATTTAATCATTCAATCTGTGCATTTACTAAAACCCTTCTTGGATATTACACAACCCTCTTCCCCATTTCTAGAGACAAGGAAGAAGACTATTACAAACAGAAAGCTAAAAAGTAGAAAGAAACTATATATTTACTAAAATACTACTTGCACTAGGACATCCAGATTAATAAAACAGATTGCCAATATTCAGCTCAGTGGTCTTTATAAACTTTCCTCACCCCCATACCTTAAGAATGCCTCTCCATGGGACTTATTGCTTAACAGCTCTTAATCCTGCCACTCTGAGGTTCAAACTAGGAGACAGGTACAAACTTACAAAGTGATTACACAGAGAACTCCCTAATGGAACTACTGTAAGGGAGATCCGCATCCCTAAATAGAGTGCTAAATTTATTAACACCTTGTACATGTCTGTCCGCTCTACTAGTTCCACAGCAAACCATGGGGACTTCTGCTGAGTGCAAACTGTGGTAAATGTAACAGAATTTGTAAGAACTCAGTAACATTAGTGGTGAGAAGGAAAATAATTTTAACAGATGAGCTTTTTTATTTGCATTAAATTTCTGATGTGTTTTTCTTTAGGTGTATTTTATTATTTTGATGTATATATATTTATATATTCTGATATTCCAATAACCCTTTATTTTCTTAGTCAAAGATCTTTACTGACCAGAAAAGGCAGAAACAGACCCCAACTCCGCCTCCACACTCACCCCCAACTCTGGCCACTGTCTTGTACCCACACCAGCGACATCAAGTTCATGCAAGTCAAGTCTAACATTTTTCATCCACAGCCCAAGATTCAGTTCCCAAAAGAGAAAGCAAAAACAGTGGCTAAGGCCTTTTCTTCTTTCCCCCTATTTTCACCTATTACAATTCTTTCAGTTGCTACCTCTAACTCAGCCTGCAATTTCAAATTCTATAGCTCTCATGAAGTACATGGAATACAAGCAAATGATAAAAACAATATAATCCTTATACCCTCAATGAATCCCAAACAATAATATATATGTATGTGTGTGCATGTATGTTTATATACATATAATAATATATAAGACTTGCTATTAATTACATGAGTGTTTTCCATCTTTAATTTTAATTATATTGTATCTAGCTTGGGGTTATGTGCTTTGTTCCTTGCCATGGGTACCTTCCTGAATGAATACATACACACACACACATATTTCATTGAGTTTCAGTAAGGACAAAAACAGTCATCTACCAAGTCAATGAAAAGGTGCATAATTCTTGCCCCTTCACCCTACAAACTGAAGGTTAGTTGAGAATGTTTATAAATGGATTGAAAGACTCCAAAATAAGGATGGAGACTCACAAAGATTAAATAATCTTTATCAGTGACAGTGTATAAAGTTCCAAAGACAGGTTTTTCTGTAAGAAATAACATTAAAAGCTAAAGGGAGAAAAACCCTCTGCAGAGAAAACTAGGGCCTCTCTGCCTACTTGCCCTAGCCATGCAGGCCTGTTTGTTCTCTCCGTAGTCCCAGCTACGTGCGTGGGAGGCTGAGGCAGGAAGATTGCTTGAGCCCAGGAATTTGAGGTTGCTATGAGCTATCATGCCACTGCTGCCCTCAAGTCCATGGCCACAGAACAAGATACTGTCTAAAAAAAAAAAAAACCACACACATACACACAAAAATGAAAAAGAAAAAAGAACAGAAAATTAGAAATAAAAAAAGCGTATTATCAAAACTCTGTGGACTAGACTGCCAAGGTGTATTATGGATCATACTTCCTCAGACTTTCAAAATAGGAGATTTTGTTTCTAAACTTTAAAACATAATCTTTACTCTCTCTCCCTTTTTCCTAAGTCATTCACAAAGTTCTATTAAGTCTTCCTATAAACTATTTCTTACATTAGAAATAATGTTACTTAAACACACACATCCATGTGACACACATATACAAAATTATATTAACTTTCCTTCCTTCCGGTCCTTATTCACCACTACACTAGTCCAAGCCTTCATCACTACTTAGCTAAGACGAATCAAATAGCCAATTAACTAGACTTCAACTCTTTGTTTTATTACATTCTATTAGACACCACTGACCAATATCCCTAAAACATTATAGTACAGCTTCCATCACCTGTCATTCTCTATTCCCTGTGTATAAATTCTTTGTCACCAAGAACAAAACTGCCAAGGCCAGGAATGGTGGCTTATGCCTGTAATCCTAGCAATTGGGGAGGTCAGGGCAAGTGGATTCCTTGAGCTCAGAAGTTCAGAAACAACCTGAGCAAGACACCATTTCTATGAAAAATAGGAAAAACTAGCCAAGCACTGTGGGCACTGTGGTGGGCACCTGTAGTCCCAGCTACTCGGAAGGCGGAGGCAAGAGGATCACTTGAGCCCAAGAATTTGAGGTTGTTATGAGCTATGACATCATAGCACTCTAGCCCAGGATGACAGAATGAGACTTTGTCTCAAAAAAAAAAAGAAAGAAAGAAAGAAAGAAAAGAACTGCAAAAAGCCATAGGCCAGGCGCAGTGGCTCATGCCTGTAATCCTAGCACTCTGGGAGGCCACAGCAGGTGGACTGTTCTGAGCTCACAGGTTCTAGACCAGCCTAAGCAAGAACGAGACCCCATCTCTAAAAATTGTCGGGTGCTGTGGCAGGCTACTGTGGCAGGCGCCTGTAGCCCCAGCTACTTGGGAGGCTGAGGCAAGAGAATCACTTGAGCTCAAGAGTTTGAAGCTGCTGTACGCTATGATGCCACAGCACTCTACTAAGGGTGACAAAATGAGACTCTGTCTCAAAAAAAACCTGCAAAAAGTCCTTAATATTTGGCTAACTTTACCAAACTCTGCAAGCTAATCTGCTACAGAAAGATTCTGCCCAAGCCCAACTGGTTTCTTTACTCGTCCCCAAACCACTTTGTTCTACCCTCATTTTGGCTCACACTTTTCTACCCAATCATTCTGTAAAGCTCAGCTCCAGTCATATACTTCTTCCATCAACCTATCTCCAATCATATCAGCTTGAAGCTTACTCTCTTTTCTAAAAAAATCAACTTACTTATTAACTATAGCATTTATCTGGTAATTAAATTTTCAATTTTTTTTTTTTTGAGACTCACTTTGTCACCCTGGGTACAATGCTGTGTCAACATCGTTCACAGCAACCTCAAACTCTTGGGCTCAAGCAATTCTCTTGTCTCAGCCTCCCAAGTAGCTGAGACTACAGGCACCCGCCACAATGCCTAGCTAGTTTTTCTATTTTTAGTAGTAGAGACAAGGTCATGCCATTGCTCCAGCTGGTCTTGAACCCCTGAGCTCAAGCAATCTACCATCTCAGCTTCTTGGCATGCTAGGATTTTCAGGCATGAGCCACCACGCCCCACCTGTTTTCAATTTTTGAATCATGAATCATTATGAAAACCTTTTTCATATTTTTTATCATTCAGTCATATTTAATGATTTGGAATTGAATATTGGCCATTTCCCTATATTTCTAACAGCTTGTTTTTTATTATTAAATCACAGCTGTGTACATTAATACAGTCATGGGGTAAAATGTGCTGGTTTTATATACAATTTGAAATATTTTCATCAAACTGGGTAACATAGCCTTCATGGCATTTTCTTAGTTATTGTGTTAAGACATTTATATTCTACATTTAGTAAGTTTCACAGGTACCCTTGTAAGATGTACCATAGGTGTGGTCCCACCAATTACCCTCCTTCCACACAGCCTCCCCCCTCCCCTTCCTTTCCCATATTCTTGGGTTATAATTGGGTTATAGCTTTCATATGAAAGCTGTGAATTAGTTTCATAGTAGGGCTGAGTACACTGGATACAATACTTTGTGTTTAAGACTTATTTTACCAAAGAAATAAGTCCCTAGGACATAAGGGACTGTCACAATGCCTCACTATAGTTGAAACTCACGAAGTATTTGTTGACTGGTATGGTCAGAACAAGTGATTTATAGTTCCTCATTACTTATAGAAAGTAATGGACGAATAGTTCTCAAGGCCATTATCTTCCACTACACCAGGGGTGTCCAATCTCTTTTTTTCTTCTGCCATACATTGGAAGAATAAGAGTTGTCTTGGACCACACAGTAAATCAGTAAATACACAAACACTAACAAAAGCTGATTAGCGGAAAAAAAAAAAAAGGCCCATGCCTACTTTTCATGATCTGACATCACAGATGAACAAGAAAAGTCCTCACAAAATCAGCATGTGGCCTACAGATGCATATTGGCCACCCCTGCTCTTCATTTAGATTTTTTAAAACAAGATAATTCACTAATGGAAACAATAAAAATGAATGTAGCTAGTAAAAAAGACTGCTTCAGCTCAAACTAACGTTTTACATTAAATAAGCTGAGAAATAGAATATATATTTCGCTAAGAAAAATAAAACATAGAGGGATTTTATCCTTAGGAAAAGGGGGCATTAATTGCTCTAAGATGATCTAGAGTGAGTTCAAATCTCTGACTTTTAACAGTCTTTCTTAAAAGACAATGGAAATGACTGTGTAGGGGTGGGGGGACAATAATGTGTGTATGTGCATAAATGTATGTAGGAAAGTTTCCAAGAGAAATTAGGAACAGTAGGTGCCATTATGGAGTGCAGACTAGATGACTGAGAGACAGTAAAAGAAGACTTAACTTTGAACCTTCTGCTTTTTTAACTCCTTGCCTCTGTTAACTATTCAAATAAATAAATACAAAAGATACTGTTGATACTAAAGAGGTATCAACAGTCTTTTGAGAAACATTTTTGTATTAAATGACTAAAAATCGTTTTTAAAAGAAGAGGAAATAAAAAGACCATTTAAGAACATTATTAAATTTTTGCCATAAAGCCAAGATAATACTCTCATTTTCCCAACACAGAAATCAGATAAATAAACTAATCAATAGCAAAGTTCTAGCAGAGCTAAATAAAACTAAGAAATAACAACAAAAACCACCTTCCGGGTGGCACCTATGGCTCAAAGGGGTAGGGTGCTGACCTCATATGCCAGAGGTGGTGGGTTCAAACACAGCCCTGGCCAAAAACTGCAAAAAAAAGAAAAGAAAAAATACCCACCTTCCTAAGATTTTGTGCCCTATCCAGAAGATGAGGATCACTCTAGTTTAAGAATACTCAAAGTAGGCTGGCATTCTTCCTTTCTTTCTTTCTTTGGGAGGCCATGCCATTCTCTCCTCCTTTTCTTTCTCTCCCTTCCCCATCTTCCCTTCTCTTACCCCTGTTCTCTGCTCTCTTCTCTCTTTTTTATCTCTTCCCCCAACTCTCTTCCTTCTCTCTAATATAAAATAAACCTATACTTTCATATTCTAAAAACAAAGGGGGGGAATACCCACAGTAGTCTTTAGACGGGAATGAATACCTCCTCTTAGAATATGAGCAGTTCTCTATGTTCACATCCAAATGCCCTTGTCCATTTTCACTTCTGTTATGCACTTTCTCTCACTCTCCCCTCTGATGATTTCTTACACTCCCAACACTTTCCTCCCTCCCTATCATGACACCTGCCTTTAAAAATGCCTTACTATCCTCAAGGCTTCTTTCCTAGACACTAACGCATTATGCCTCTTTAGTATTCACCAAATCATAGGAATTCCAATTGAGAATTCCACAGAAAGTGAGATTTCTGGGTATTCTAACCTCTGAGAAAGTTCTACCAGTCTCATCTGAAATCTGCTTAACTTTTTTCTGAAATTTAATAATAATGCATCAATTCATTTTCGTTTAAAAGCATTTTATTCAGCTTCCTAAGACACAAAGGCAGTAGTGAATGTAACACAAAAGCCTGAGGTTGCGTTATCCTTAATTGAAGAACTAAAATAAAGAGCTAATATATAATAAGTTAAATACTGTTTGTTTGCAAGGCGTTGCTCAGTAAAATGAAGGAAAAATGTTATTTCACACTGGCTTGAGGTGGACATTAAGCTTTTAGAGGTTCAGCCTTCAATTGCCTGTACTATTAAAATAGGGAAAGAATAAGAACAAATGAAATATGAAGGGCTTTCTCACTGATAAAATATTTACCCATCTCTCTTCCTTTATCAATCATTATCTAAAAATTTAAAATAACATTTTAATTTTGACTTTTCTTCTCTTCCTAGGTACACACTGGGGAAAATGCTAATGATCAGTTAAATACCCAAAATATGGGAAAAAGGAGGAAAATAAATGACTATAATTCACAAGCTTGATAATCCATCCCTGGATAAATAAGCATTCACTATAATTCCCTAATGTTCTTAGTCCCAAGGAACTCAAGATTTTGCAGCATAAAAATACTAATCAGCTGAACATGAAAGAAGCCTGTTAATGTGTCTTTTGAGGGATTTTAGTGCTTTCCACTTCCAGATCCTAGGACAAACCCAATGAACATAAGATGCCTACCACCAATAGTGAATATAAAATGCTCCAAACCTCTCCACCTAACATTTTAGTCATCCCACCCCAACCAACTCCTTCTAGAACAACAGACCTTCAGTCCCAAACTAATAAAAAGTACCAGAAGCTTTTATTTCATTCTACTTTCCTCCATATGCCTAAAGAAAATCTTTAATATTATCCTCTTTCACTTTTGCACTTCTAAGCCCAATGTCCTCCCAGAACAGCTTCTGTTCAATCTCACTGTGCCCTTCCAGCACTAATCCCCAGTATATTCTGTTCTCTGAGTCCTAGGCCAATTTCAGCCTTGCATAAGCAAAGACATCCATGTGATAGTAGTGGTCAAAACTCCCTACAGTCCTGGTTACAAAGTAGGTTGGCAATGTGAGAGCATTCATAAGTAGTCAAATGCATGTATTTACATGCATAAGACCTGGATAAAGATAAGCAGACATCAAGACATGACAACCTTCTTAAAAGCAGATAGGATCAATGCCTCCTATTTCATCCATATTCTATTTATTGATACATCTTCTGTTCATTTCCCCTATTCTTCCTGCTTCTAAAATGCTCTCCTTCAATGATACTTTTGCCCTCCCTTTGCCTATCCCAGAATCTTTCACTATGCCCACTCACAAAGATATGTTTAGCTACCGAGGATAATGATAATTTCTTAAAATAAAACCAAAATTGTTCACAGTACTTGGTTATATGAACATCAGAATATAACACCATTTAATGGGAAAAATCTGTAAGCATGAGTCAACCAACTTGGGCACCAGTACCTCCTGTAGCACATAAATAGTCCTAAGCTCTCAGTAATTCCTTTAAGCACCTGGATACTCAGTTTCTTTAGCTATGAAATGGGTACAGTAAGACTGGCCTTACGTAGATCAAACAATCGAATGATAAGGATTCTGAAAGTTTCTGTTAACAAACAGAGTAATAATTACCAAAGCGGGTGGTTACCTATGAGACCTAAATATATGAAACCCATTCAAATAAAGCAGTTCAAGGACGATAATGGGGAAACCTAAAATGGTGCTGAAGACAAAAGCAACCCCAAACTCATATAATCACTTAGTACAATCCAAAAATCCAGCTCAAGGCAGAATAAAGGCAGGCCTCAGTCTTTGGGTCCATTCTACCTTTAGATTTCAGCCTATAGCTAAGAACAGCCCAGTAGCCTGCCAGCTGGTAACAGCCAAAGCGTTCCTTTTTGATAAAGAGCCCCATTTTAGCATAGTTTGGGAATGAATAAGTAAAGAGTTTACTTGTTGAGTGCATTTGCACTGTGGTGGTAGAGGCAAGCACAGCAATCATACAGTAAAACTTCTCTCCTTTTAGACCAGCAATGTCCATCCAAGTTAGTGTATTTACAGATCCTCTCCTTTATGTCAGAGCAAAGATAAAGTAACTGTCTGCTTTTCAGACTACTGAAATTTAATACAGTACATACTTACTATATCAAATACACATAAACACACACTAAGCTGCTAAATCCCTACAGGAAAAGGAGCTAATATATATTGAGCTCTGTGTCAGAAACCATAAGGAAACAGAGATTTTATTTAATCCCCACAAATACCCTGCCACATAGGTATTATTCCTATTTTTACAGATGAGAACACAGCAGCTTAAATAATTTGCCAAAGTCACAAAGCTAATAAGCAGCAGAGTCATGATTTGAACCTAGTTTTGTCTGACTCTAAAGCGCATGCTGCTTCTGACTTTTTCTTCTCAATGGTGTAACTATAGCAACCTTCTCAGGTCTTCTTCATTTCACCTTAATCCCTAGCACAGTACTTAACTGTGTGTCCTGGTTGTGTCTCTGTAACTTCACAAAAGGACAGTGAAAAAATTTCCAGAAACCTTCTTTTTTGTCTTTTCTTTTCCTGCATTTACTTCCGAATCTCTGCATAAACTATTTTTTAAAATAAATAAATATTTATTTATTTACTTATTTTGTGGTTTTTGGCCAGGACTGGGTTTGAACCTACCACCTCCGGTATATGGAGCCGGTGCCCTACTCCTTTGAGCCACAGGCGCCGCCCTGCATAAACTATTTTTTTAGGTTAAATCATGGGGCTAGACCTAATTAAGTGCCATACAACTTTTCAGCAATAATAAATCACAAGTGTGAAAGTTCTACTTCCTTTAATACTTTCACAGCAATAGCTCCTGAGCATGGCATTATTTTCTAAGCTGGTGCCTGCCACTTGCCATTTAATAAGAGTGTTAGTGCCCACTACAGTGCCTTACACATAGTAGGTACAAAGTAAGTTTATTGAGTCACTGAGAAAAAGTTTCTTTATTCCTCTAATTAATGTGCTAAATTTAAATCGAGAGTCCAATTCTTTTTTTGTTTGTTTGTTTAGCAGTTTTTGGCCAGGGCTGGGTTTGAACCTGCCACCTCCAGCATATGGGGCCGGTGCCCTACTCCTTTGAGCCACAGGCGCCACCCTGAGAGTCCACTTCTACAAGAGAATTTTTTCACATCAAAGATGATTTTCTGAAAAATTTAAAAAGGATTAAGAAAAAGGTAAATCGAGACCAGGTGCAATGGCTCATTGCTATAATCATAGCACTTTCAGAGGCCAAGGTGGAAGGACTGCTTGAGCCCAGGAGTTTGAGACCAGCCTGGGCAATATTGATCTCTATAAAAAAATATAAAAATTAGCTAGGCATGATGGCAGACACCTATAGTCCTAGCTATGCAGAAGGCTGAGCCAGAAGGATTGCTTGAGCCAGAAAGCTTGAGATTGCTGTGAGCTATGATGTCATGGCACCCTACCAGGGTGACAAAGTGAGACTTTGTCTCAAAAAAAAAAATAAATAAATAAATAAGATGGTAAGACGTAAGGATGATTTTTGCCTTCTGTTTTTACATGTATTAAAATTTTTCTGCAACAAGTATGTATTTTTATAATTATTTAACTGATCATACTCTGCATAAACTTTGTATTTTTAACACAGTCTACAGAATAATAATTTGTTGTCTTTAGATATAATCCATACGAATCAAGTATTAATTCAAGCATGTGCCTTCCAGAACTTGTTATACAATACCAGCACATTAAAGATAATTGTTTCTCTTTCCATTCACAGGTTTTTCTTGCTTTAGGTACACATGTCTCTTATCTTTAGCATTCCTTTCAAATCGGTACAAGTTTCTTTTTTTTTTTTTTTTTTAAAACAGAGTCTTACTTTGTCACCCTCGGTAGAGTGCAATGGTGTCACAGCTCACAGCAACCTCAAACTCTTAGGCTTAAGTAATTCTTTTGCCTCAGCCTCCCAAGTAGCTGGAACTACAGGCACCCACCACAACGCCCAGCTGTTTTTCCTATTGTTGTTAGTAGTTGTCATTGTTGTTTAGCTGACCCGGGCTGGGTTCAAACCTGCCAGCTCTGGTGTATATGCCTGATATCCTACCTGCCCGAGCCAATACAAGTTTCTTGTACAATCTCTATAGACACTGATTCTCATTCTTTTCTTTGTAACAAGCACAAGAATGACATTTGCCCCTTATATAGCCCTAATTTATATACCTTTCAAATTTATGTATGTTACCTTTTCAGTAAGATTAAAATAATCATAATGGAATCTAAATGAAATGAGCTACTTTATGTGGTAGTAAATTCCCTACCAATGACAGTATTCAAAGAGATTTCTCATAAAGGGGATTCCTGTGCTGGGTAAGAGGCTGTACAGGTGAAATCATATGGCCCTATTCCTATTCTATTTTAAAATAGTTTTGGGGACAAATCTACTTAATAACACAGTGAATCATATACTGGCTTCTGCTGTGTTGAATCCTGTTCCCAGCTCATCTTCTCAATCCAAAGCAGCAGCCTTTTTGATGCGCCTTAACTTATTAAGCTATCAAATTACTTCTCGTGGATACTAGATTTCCTTAACATTAAAAGTTTCTTGTTATTTAAAATGATTGAAATGAGCTGAAATAATGCAATCAGCAAAATGTCACTGTAAGAGTTACATATGGATCTGTTGCAGGCTGCAAAATATTGTCTCCATGGGGAAAGCCAAAATGAAGAGTATGTAGGTGTAAAAGTAACTAGGCCTTCAACCTCAAGTTTAAACCCAGCTGCCCATGTATGCGCACATCTACAGGAAAGACTGCTGATAACAAAAATTAAAGAAAAACCCAATCATGTCCCACACATGTATGCTTCACTACAGGCCTAGCCAGGGAACTGTCCTTTCAGCACCACAGGAAGAAACCCTCATATATACAAGCCTGAACACAAGCAATCCAAACCTGACCCAAGAGAGAATGTTAAGGGTCCTAACAAAGAAAGCAATTGCACTGTTGTTTTTAAGTATGCTATATGCCACTTCATTATCCTTCATTAATTTAAAATAAAATTCCTCTAAACATTTTGATAAAATTGGACAAAACCCCAAATGAAAACAAAGCCACTCAAATGTAACCTAAGAAATCAATAAGTGGCTTGCAGCATTATAAACTACTTTGCAATACCAGCTCTACTAAGAAACACAATACATCTACATATACCCTAAATCAGATGTTCAGAAAACATGGAACATGTTTGCAGCCCTCTCCAGGGAAGGCCTTAATTTCTAGGACACAGAATGTGCGCTGAACACTAAATGATCACTACCACCCTGTTTCCAAGCAATCAAATCCTCTTTCAGGGAGAACTGAAGGCCTTATGGGTCATGAGTTCCAAAGGAAAAATGCTGCAGTATTTCAGGAACCAGGTGAGAGGCAATGTGCTACAAAGCTTTCAGCATTTTAAATTTTAAATCTGATTTCCCCAAGATTCCTACCAGAATGGTACTGAGTGGTAATATTATCCAGCCATTTGCATTACATATCAAAAAAATTTATTTATTGAGAAAAGAATGAAAAGCCCCCCCCCCAATATCCTCTAATGCACGTGGGAGAAAGAGAACTACAGAGAGATTATGAGCCTGTGAAAAACCTACCACACCCGAAATCTCCATTGCAAAGCTAAAACATCTCCCAGAACTAACATACCACTACCTCTCTAAAGGCTCTCCAGGTTCAAACTTGAGAAAACAGTTATAAAAAGCACTCTCTCTCTTTGTCCCCAAGGCCCTCACCCACACTTCCTGCTTCCACCCCTGACTCTCTGGTCCCCACTGTGCATTAAAAGCAGTTTTCCTTGTGCAGCAGAGCTAGCTCCATGCTAATTATTTCTCCCTCCCCCTGAATTTAACCAGATGCAATGCAAAGTTTCTTCTACCCTCCCCCCAAACAGATGACATCCATTTATTATGAACACTGATGCGAATCTTGGAATCTCCCAATATAAAATGTATTCCCCCATGCTTCAAAAACTGCAGCGTAAGTGTGGACGAGGGCATTGGGTGGAGTAGTCGGAAGGAACGCATGGTTTGAAGAATCCTTTTTATCGGGCTGAAAAATGGTTCCCACTCCATCTCAACTCGAAAGGTGAAGCCCTTGAAGGGGTCTCACAGCCCTGGCAAACCCCCAGAAAGTTAACTGCCAAGTCTCTCCGCTGGTGGTTGCTACTGGCAATGGAGGGGATGGAGCTGAGCTCTCAGGAGAAATGCAGAGGCTTTGCGGTCCCCCAAGGTACCATGAGAACTAGAGGAGGGTCCAAGCCTGTGGAGTTGGGCAAACAATCCTGTACCCCGACGTTAACAAGAAGCCAGGGTGCTGCTGCTGGTGGTAAGGTGGGGGAGGGAAAGGAGAGAGCCGGAGAGGAACAAGCTCTGCATCGGGTGGCGTAGGGGTGGGGGAAGGGGATATTCTGAAAGTGATGTGCTCCCTAATGCAGGAATCCTAGCCTGCTGAGAAAGGTCCCGAGAGCCCCCAACACAGTCCCAGAGCACACGGTTGCGTGGGGCACGGACGCATCTCAGTAAAGGACAGGGGGCGTCCTGGCTACCCAAAGAACGCAGGAGTCCCTGGCTCCCACAACTGGTAGCAATCCCGAGCCTGAAGAGGGAGAAGGATGCAGTAAGACATGGGGGGAGGGGGCAGAGCTGAGGGGCTGCTGTCGGAAGATCCCGACAGCGCTACCCTTCCCAGAGCAGCCCGGTGAGGGGCCCCGGCTCTGCCCCGGCTCTGGGGGATAGCTTGGGGGCTGCACCATAGAAGGCCCGTGTCCCTCAATATAGCCAAGAGACGAAGGGAGCAAGGGTATCCGAGGTGGGGGCCGGTGGTTCTCAATTCTCCTAAGGGACCCCGGGTAAACACGGCACAAGGAAGCAAGACGTCCAAACACCTGTCCAAACAGGACAGCAACCCAGCTCCTTGGCCCCTCGAGCCCCGCCGCGCACTCTGCGGCAAAGCCCCTGACTGGATTTGGGCGAGCCCCGCTCAAGGGTCCCGAGGAGACCAGGGGAACCCGGCGGGCAAAGAGCAGGGGCTCTGGGGCGACTTACGACAGCGGCGGCGGCGAGGGAGGCAGCAGCGGCCCTAGCGCAGGGCCCAGGAGGCGCGGCCGGACTGCAGAGGCGCCGAGGCTGCTGCGGGCGGGACTGCGGTGGGCGCCATCTTGGAGCGCTCCCCGCGCCCGCCCCCCGCGCCGCCCGAGTCCTTGCATAATTGATGACTCGCGCCCGCCGCGCGCCGCCGCGCGCGCGCCCCTCCCGCCCCGCCCCCGCGCAGACCCCTCCGCGCGTGCCCCCAGGCCGGACCTCCGCCGCCCCGCGCCCGCCCGCGCCCTCACTCCCCTACGTACCCCTGCAGGGCGCGTCCGCTCGTCCGCAGCACGCCGCGCCGCCCGCCAGCCCACTGGCTCTCAGGC
The DNA here is from genome assembly GCA_963574575.1 of Galagoides demidoff. NCBI lineage: Eukaryota > Metazoa > Chordata > Mammalia > Primates > Galagidae > Galagoides > Galagoides demidoff. Next base: position 26,122 of record CAUYQV010084530.1, on the reverse strand, counting down.
TCGCGTTCCCGCGCCGCCCGGACCGGATCCGGGGCGCCGACAGGGGGCGCCGCGCCAGAGCTCCAGCAAGCGTCCCCGACCCGCCTCCAGGACGCCCCCGCTGAGCCGTGCGGGTGGGGCGCCCAGGCAGGGGGCGGAGACTGGCCGCGAGACGCCGGCTGGCCGCCAGCCAGCGCCAGGCGTTGACACCCAAAAGATGTTATTTCGTGGCCCTTGTCAATGATAAGTCTTACCTTTATTCCGAACATAGTAATAATGCAGTGGTCGCATGTCGGAGTTTCTGACATCTATAGACACAAGAAACTCAATTTTCGTGATCTTTGGTCAACTGAAAAATCGCAAGCGGAAGCTTGGACAGAGACCTGGTACCAGGAGTGGGGAGAACTGCTATCCTAACAGCCTCCAGGTCTGAAACTGTGTAGAGGCATCATTATTTTCCGAACTTCAGTTTGTCCATCTGTGAAGTAGGCATGAGCTTTTGAACTGCTTATTCCAGGAACTCTTATGAAGATCTAGGCAATGAATGCAAGAACTCTTAGTACTTTTCTTGTGCTACATGTTACTTAGTACTGTCATGTGTCTACGTGTTTCTTTCTGCCACCAGTTCACAATTAAGAGGGAAAGAGAGGGCAGCGCCTATGGCTCAGTAGTAGGGCGCCGGCCCCATATACGGAGGGTGGTGAATTCAAACCCAGCCTCGGCCAAACTGCAACAGAAAAGTAGCCGGGCGTTGTGGCAGGTGCCTGTAGTACCAGCTACTTGGGAGACTGAGGCAAGAGAATCACCTAAGTCCAGGAGTTGGAGGTTGCTGTGACCTGTGATGACAGAGCACTCTACTGAAGGCAATAAAGTGAGACTCTGTCTCAAAAGAAAAAAAAAAAAGATTGAAAGAGCATCATCAGTCTGCGGTGGGCATGTGACAACTTCTCTGTTCTGTCTGTAAAAGGAAGAAATAATCACATTACCAAAGTGATAGACTCCTGAGGACTAAAGGAAAGAATGCATTCAACACATCCATCGCTTAGTGTGTCCTTTACATTTTAAAAATAGTTTTATTGAGGTATATCTGGCATACAATAAGCCGTTCATGTTAAGAGTGTACAATTTTGACATATGTATACATGCATGAAACCATCTTCAGCAAGGTAATGAACATACCCATTATCTCCCCAAATTTCCCTTTGCTTCTTGGTAATCACTCCCTGCATCACTCGCCCCCACACACCCTCTCCAGGCAACCACTGATCTTCTTTTCTATTACTGTATATAAGTTTGCATTTTCCAGAATTTTAAATAAATGGAATCATACAGAATAAACTCTTCTTTTTTTTTGGTATGGTTTCTTCCATTTACCATAATTATTTTGAGATCATTCAATTGTTGCCTATCAATAGATCATTCCCTTTTATTGCTTAGTAGTATTCATAAGGAGGTTATGCCACAATTTGTTTATCTGGTCACCTGAAACTGTAGAGATCCCCTTAATCTTTCTGAGCCTCATTGGCACCCGTAGTCCATGGGTAAGGCTCTGGCCACGTACACTGAGGCTGGCTAGAACAATGAGAACTACAACAACAGCAACAACAAAAAAGTAGCTGCAGGCGGCGCCTGTGGCTCAGTGAGTAGGGCACCGGCCCCATATACCGAGGGTGGCGGGTTCAAACCCGCCCCTGACAAACTGCAACAAAAAATAGCCGGGCATTGTGGCGGGTGCCTGTAGTCTCAGCTACTCGGGAGGCTGAGGCAAGAGAATCGCCTGAGCTCAGGAACTGGAGGTTGCTGTGAGCTGTGATGCTACAGCACCCTACCAAGGGTGATAAAGTGAGACTCTGTCTCTCCCCCCCCAAAAAAAAAATCTTTCTGAATCTCAGTTTGTTGATGACATTTAGATTACTTCCAGTTTATGCCTATTACAGATAAAGCTATTATCAACGTTTGTGTGCAAGTCTCTGTATGGACATATGCTTTTATTTCTTTTGGGTATAGATATCTAGGGCTAGAATGACTGGCTCCTATTGTGGGTGTATATTTAACATATTAAGAAAGAGCAAAACTGCTTTCCAAAGTGGTTGTGCCATTTTATATCCCTACTAGCAGCATATGAGCTTCAGTTGGTCCACATCCTCACCAACATTTGCTATGATTGGTCTTTTTAATTGTAGCTATTCTAACATTTGTAGTATTAGCTCATTGTGCTTTTGACTTGCATTTTACTGATGACTAAAGATGTTGTACATCTTTTCGTGGACTTGTCATCAGCAAAATTTCTTGCCTATTTTTAAAATTGAGTTGTTTTCTTATTGTGGAATTTTAAGAGTTGGTTCCATACTCTGCTGTGTGCCTGTTGTGTCAGCTAGTGGGGAGGCTGAGGCAGGAGGATCACTTGAGCCCAGGAGTTTGAAGCTATAGCATTCTGTGATCCTTCCTGTGAATACCTCCTACATTCCAGCCTGGGAAACATAGAGGCAACCTATCTGTGTTTAGGGGGAAAAAAAGCAGAACTTCTCAACTTTTATAAATTCAACTGATTACTTTTCTTCTGTGGATCATGCTTTTGGTGTCATAGCTAAGAAATTATTGTCCAATCTAAGGCCATAATATTTTCTATGTTTCCTCCTAGAAATTGTGTAGTTTAGGCTTTACATTCAGGATTACAATCTATTTGGATTAATTAATTTATATATATATATATATAATATAGTTAGTTCAAAGACTAACTTTTCTGCTATTATTTTGTTATCTTATTACCTTTTAATTAATTTTTTAGGAGAAAGAAAGATAAGTTTATTACTTTGCCAGCAAAGGAGGAAAATGGCAGGCAGTGGTCTCAAAATCTGCTTTGAGCAGAAGCACAGTGCTTTTAAAGGTTCTGATGCCATAATCCCATTTTGGGACAAGACAGTCTCTTGGCCTCTGCCTATCTCATTGTGAGCTAAGAAGCTATTGTGACCACCACCCAGATGATTCCCTTGAGCCAGCTCCTTTGGCACAAAGAACAAGAGACATTCCCTTTCCCTCCCGACCACTGGCCTGAGGCAGGGATGAAGATTTCAGTTCCTAAAAAGTAGGGGAGACAGAAAATATTTTTAGCATTATTTTGAGGCCATTCCCTTGGGAACATATTCCCCACTGTCAAGTTTACCCTTCCGTATCTATGGAAGGAGGGGCAAAGTAGTATTAGAAAGAGTCTCTCATAAACAATTTCTGACTTAGGGGCTGAACTCAAGCCTGCTTCTATAGGACTATCCTTATCCAGAGGAGGGCAAGCAGTAATATCTTATTCCTCTTTAGGTGGGTTCTATGTCATTTTTACTCTAGATAATAGGGCTTTGGTTACTTGTTGGGTTACCTCTGCTACAAATGAGGGTCTGTTAGCATTCAGGTTCCTGCTGGGGCTTCTTTCAGAGAAGTTCATGGATGACCACAGGACACTGTGCATCATATCCAAGTGCAGACAGCGCAGAGCAAGGTTTCCCCTGATGGGCACTGCCATGGAGTAGCCAAACATAGTGATTCCTTGAGGAAGAGCTGCTGAGTTGCCTCTGCAGCTGCCTGTCCACAGCACCAGCATGCCCTTGTCCATCTGCATGGCCTGTTTTCCTGCACTGCTGGTTCCCATCTTCCCATCATCCTTTGAGGCTTATTGGCATAAATACGTGGGAACTTGGCACAGGCCTTGTGCTGGACCAGCAGATCCTAGTAGGAACACATCTTGGAACTTTAGATGCTCTCTCTGTTTGGGTACCACAAGCCTCTACACAGCCTAAAAGACATCTACTAATACCAGGTGAAACTACCAGTCATCAGAAGGGTTTGGCCCTTCATGTTGGGGCTCCCTGTACAGCAGGTCGACTCTCTCTCTTTAGGAGTTTCTAGTATACGAATAGTTCATTCCCAATGGGGACCTCCCAAATTAGGCTCCCCCAAATCCATTAAGGCAGAACACCCCTAATGCGTGCACTCTTCCCACGATTTATTGAAAAGACTATTCCTTCTCCACTGATTATTATTGTACCTTTGTCAAAAATCCAGTTAATCAAGTATGTCAGGGGCCAGTCCTGAACGCTTTATTCTGTTTCATTGATTATATTTATCTTTCTTAGCACTAATACCACAATGTCTTGATTGCTGTCCTCTTATAATAAATCTTGAAATCAGTTTACACATTCAATTTCACCCTTGCCTTTCAAAATAAATTTTGCTGTTCTAGGTCCTTTGTATCTCCATATGAATTTTAGAATCAGCTAGTCAAATTTCAGCAAAAAAAGCCCATGAGATTTGATCAAGATTGCGCTGAATCCGTAGATCAACCAGAACTTACATCATAACAAAACTGAATCTTCCATTCCATGAGCACTTTGTTTCTTTGAGTCTCATTTAATTTCTCTCAATGTTTTGTAGTTTTCAAGATAAGAATCTTGCTTACCTTTTCTAAAATTTTTTTCCTAAATATTTTTGATATTATCAAATAGTATTTTTATATTTTCAATGATAATTCATTGTATTATACTGAAATATAATTAATTTGTGTATACTGATCATATTTCTTGCAACTTTGCTAAATTTATTAATGTTAGCTACTGACAAACATGTCAGCTGCAAATAAACACAGTTTTACATCTTCCTTCTCAGAAAGATGTATTTTATTTCTTTTTCCTGCCTTATTTCACTGGCCAGAACCTTTAATACAATGTTGAATAGAGTGGTAAGAGCAGACGTCTTTGTTTTATTCCTCAACTTAGTGAGGAAAATCCTCAGTCTTTCACCATTAAGTACGAGACTGGCTATAGGCTTTTCCTAAATACTCTTTATCATGTTGGGAAAGGCCTGGGGTCGGCTGAGGATTTTTATCAGGAATGGATGTTGGATTTTCAATGCTTTTCCACATATATTTTTAAGTCTGTTAATATGGTGAATTGCACTGATTAATTTTCAAATGGTACACTAAGCTCACGTTCCTAGAATAATGTGTTGATCATGACATACCCTTCCTATATATTGTTGGTTTTGACTTGCTACCATTTTTGGTAAGAATTAATGCATCTCTGTTCATGAAGTACGTTGGTCTCTAGTTTTCCTGTGATACCTGGTCTAATTTTGTTTTGACAGTGCTGGCCTCATAGACTAGATTAGGAAGCATTCCCTCCTATTTATATTATATCTTACTCAAATATTTGGTAGAATGGTCCAGTAAAATTAACTGAGCCCGGAATTTTCTTTGAGGACAGTGTTTAACTACGAATTTAATTTCTTTAATAGATACAGAGATTTCTGGATTTTTATTTCTTGTTGAGTGAGCTTTAATAGTTGTGTCTTTCAAGGAACTTGTCTATTTTATCTAAGTTGTTGAAATTGTGGGAATAAAGTTGTTCGAAATAGTTCTTTTACTGTGTATAGAATCTGTAGTGATATCACCACTCTTATTCTTGATTTTGGTAATTTGCATTGTCTCTCTCCATTCCCATTTTTCTGGATGGTCTGGCTAAAGTTTTAACAATTTTATTAATCTCAAAAAGCAACTTTTTGGTTTTACTGATTTTTCTACACCAATTTTCTACTTTCTATTTTATTGATTTCCACTCCGATCTTTTATTTCCTTCATTCCATTTGCTTTGAGTTTCATTTGCTTTTTTTCCTCTGGTTGTTTACGGTAAAAGCTGTCATTGATTTAAGACCTTTTATCTTTTCTAAAATAGTCATGTAGTGCTATAAATTTCTCTCTAAGAGCTGCTTTAGCTGCATCTACAAATTTTGATATATTTTATTTTTATTTGTATTCAGTTAAAAGTACTTTCTGGCTCAGTGCCCGTAGTACAGTGGTTATGGCTCCAGCCATATACACCGAGGGGGGTGGGATTGAACCCACCCTGGGCCAGCTAAACAACTGCAACAACAAAAAATAGCTGGCATTGTGGTGGGTGCCTGTAGTCCCAGCTACTTGGGAGACTGAGGCAAGAAAATCGCTTGAGCCCAAAAGTTTGAGGTTGCTGTGAACTTTGACACCACAGCACCTACCAAGGGTGACAAAGTGAGACTCAAAAAAAAAAAAAAGTACTTTCTAATTTTCTTTTTCATTCCTCCTTTGACTCATGAGTTATTTAGAAATATGTTATCTAATTTTCAAATATCAGGAATTTTCTAGATTACTTTCTGCTATCAAGTTATATTTCAGTGCATGTAGTCAGCAAAAATGATTTATATGACTTGAAAGCTTTGACATTTTTTGAGTCTTGTTTTATAGCCTGGAATAGCTAATTCTCTATATCTGCAGTTAGTTCCTCCATTTAAGTCTTGACCCCACAAAATCATCCATGAGGGCTGGACCAACTTCTTCCAAATTTCTGTTAATTTTGATATTTGACTCTTCCCAGAAATCATGGATTCCTAATGGCATCTAGAATAATGAATCTTTTCCAGAAAGTTTTCTATTTACTTCACCCAGATGCATTGTAGGAATCACTGTAACATTAGCCTTAAAAATTATAAGACTTAAAAGTCAAAATTACTCCCTGAGCCATGAGCTACAGAATGGATGTCGTGTTAGCAGACATGAAAATATTAATGCCCTTATACATCTCCATCAGAGATCTTGGGTGCCCAGGTGCACTATCAATGAGCAGTAATATTTTAAAAGGAATCTTTATTTTTGAGCAGTAGTTCTCAACCCTAAGCTGAAAGTACACAGTAAACCAAGCTATAAATGGAAGTGCTGTCATGCAGGCTTTGTTGTTCCACTGATAGAGCACAGGCAGAGTAGATTTAGCATAACTCTTAAGGGACCTAGAATTTTCAGAAGGATCAGTGAACATTGCAACTTAGAGTCACCAGCTGCACTAGCCCCTACCAAGAGAGTCAGCCTGTCCTTTGAAGGTTTGAAGGCAGGCATAGACTTCTCTTCTCCAGCTATGCAAGTCCTAGATGATATCTTCTTCCAATAGAAGGCTTTTTGGTCTACATTGAAAATCTGTTGTTCAGTGTAGCCACTTTAATATGCATATTATCTTAGCTAGATCTTCTGGGTAACTTGCTAAAGCTTCTATATCAGCACTTGCTGCTTCATCTTGTACTTTTATGTTATGAAGATGGCTTATTTCCTTAACCTCATAAACCAACCTTTGCTAGCTTTCAACTTTTCTTCTGTAGCATCCTTACCTCTCTCAGCCTTCACAGAATTGAAGAAAGTTAGGGTCTGGCTCTGGTTTTTGATCTTGTATCCAAACCACTCAGACTTTCTCCATATCTGCAATAAATCTGTTTTGCTTCCTTTTTTTTTGAGACAGATTCTTACTCTGTTGCCTTGGGTGGAGTGCCACAGCATCCTCAAACTCTGGGGCTTGAGCAAATCCTCTTGCTTCAGCCTCCCAAGTAGCTGTGACTACAGGCACCCACCACCACGGGGTTCCCACTCTTGCTCAGGCTGGTCTCAAACTCCTGAGCTCAAGCAATCCACCTGCCTCGGCCCCCCAGAGTGCTAGGATTACAGGCGTGAGCCACCACACCCAGTTGGAATAGTACACTTCATTTCCTTCAAGAACTTTTGCTCTGAATTTACAACTTGGCTAACTGTTTGGTTCAAGGGGCTGAGATTTCAGCCTATCTCAACTTTTGACATGTCTTCCTCACCAAGAACAATCTTTTCTAATTTTTTGTTTAAAGTAAGAGATACATAACTCTTTCTTCCACTTGGACACTTAGAGTCCATTGCAGAGTTGTTAATTGACCTAATTTCAATATTATTGTTTCCCAGGGAATAGGGAGGACAAAAGAGGAGAGAGAAGGGAGAATCATGGGTTGGTGGAGCAATCAGAACCTAACATTTATTAACTCAATTAGCCATCTTATATGGGTGTGGTGTGTGGTTCCCCAAAACAATACAAAAGTAACATCAAAGATCACAGATCACCATAAAAGATAACGATAATAATAAAAAATATGAAAGAGCGAGAATTACCAAAATATGTCACAAGTCACAAAGTTGGAAAAACGGCGCTGATAGTCTTGCTTGATGCAAGCTGCCATAAAACTTCAATTTGTAAAAATGCAGTGTCTGTGAAGCACAATAAAATGAGGTATGCTTGTATTTGAAATTTTCTAAGTAGATTTTAAGTATTCTCAGCATGAAAAAATAAGTATGTGAGGTAACACATATGTTAATTAGCTTGATTTAGCCATCCGCCAAGCATTGTGGTGGGCACCTGTGGTCCTAGCTACTTCGGAGGCGGAGGCAGGAGAATTGCTTGAGCCCAGGAGTTGGAGGTTGCTGTGAGCTGTGACGCCACGTCACTCTATCCAGGGGGACAGCTTGAGGTACTGTCTCAAAAAAAAAAAAAAAAAACAACGTGATGTTGTATACCATAAACTTTTATAATTGCTGTTTGTCATTTTTAAAATCCTCCCCCCAATAAAATATTTCTTTCAGACAACATATAGTTGAGTCTTATTTTACTTTCTAACCTGACACTATCTTTTTTTTAACTGAGGTGGTTAGACAACTTATAGTTCATATGATTATTAATATGGTTGTGTTTAAATCTAATGTTGTACTATTTGTTACTTATGTGTTCATGTCTATTCTTTTTGCCCTTTCTTCTCTTTTTCTGCCTTAGTTTAGTTAATTGGAATACATTTTATGGTTCCATTTTATTTATATTTTAGCTTATTAACTAGACTTTTTGTTGTGTTATTCTACCACTACATTAATTTAAGTATTTCCCTTAACTTGGGTACTAAACTAAACTTTGACCCCTGTACTTTGTATGCTTTACATACAGTACATTTTCTTCTTCTTCTTCTTTTTTTTTTTTTTTTTTTTTTTTGAGATAGAATTTCACTCTGTTGCCCAGCTTTGAGTGCCATGGCATCAGCCTAGCTCACAGCAACCTCAAACTCTTAGTTCAAGAGATCCTCCTGTCTCAGCCTCCTGAGTACCTGGGACTACAGGTGCCTGCCACTATGCCCGGCTAATTTTTTTGTTCTATTTTTAGTGGAGGCAGGTCCTCATCCTTGCTCAGGCTGGTTCCAAACTTTTGAGCTCAAGCGATCCTCCCTCCTCAGCCTCCCAGAAGGCTAAGACTACTGCCCCTGGGCCTGCATGCAGTAGATTTTCAATACACTAATTCACTGAATGAATATTTGCTTCTTCTCATCTCGCATCAGCAAACATTTACTGATTACCTGCTCCATGTGCTCCAGACAACTGAACTAGCAGTTACCTTCAGCTGGAGCAGGCCTCGTACACACACTAGATAAGGATAAGAGTATTGATTTCCAGCACGATAATCACCAAGGAGATTGTAAAGAGACGGAAAAGAAGAGACATCCACAAACATGGTTCCAAGAGATCTACTAAAGGCTTTCAGTAGTGAAACTTATAAGAAAGCCAGCATGTAGATAAGCTTAAAAGAGAAGTTTGAGGTCACAGATTTTTTTTTAAATTTAATCACATGATATAGAGAAACTTTTTGTTTTTGTACAATAGTCTTTATTTTCTACTTCCTAAAGCCCTGTGGTTGTTGTTATACATAGGACAATCAGAATATCTTGTCCTTTAAAGCTTCTTTTCCTGAAACTAAGACCCTTGGGAGCTATTTTTAAACAATATTTGCCAAAGAGTGAGAGAGAGGACAGGATTCTGAGTCTGTTTTTGATATTTTGACAAACATGGAAATTTCACTCCATGGTATTACATGAGATTCAAGTAGGAATAGCATCCGTTACCTTTAAATCCAGATAACTAAGCTTGCGAACTTTTCAAAATATGAGAATATCTGCTAACTCCATGAGGATCTTTAAAAACATCAACAACATCAAAGATTTCCTTTAGCAACTAAACTAATATCAGGAAAAGTATATTTAATACACTGAGAAAGGAGTTTCCATTTAGAAAGATGAAAAAGGGATTAAACTTACGCAGGGTTGCTCCAGGGGGCGGGAGTTCCTAGAGGACAGATGCCAGCTTGGTGTGAGGAAGCAGGTTCCAGCAGAGCAGAGCAGCAGCAAAACAGGCCATCCCGGAGGAGAGGAGCCAGTAGTGTCTGCTCAAGGTAAAACGGGAAAGTCAGTTGGACATTTGTAGGATCAAAAACCCCTTTGAAAACTGGATCTTTTGTTTTCCCAGAAAAGATACTCAGATCTATGCACATATTATGTGTGTATGTACACACACAAACACACACACACACACTTTCTCTCTCTCACACACATACACCAACCTACCATTCTGCATTCGATTGTGCAACCCACCTTTAGACCCCAGGTTAGCAAAGCCCGATGTATACAGATGTTTAAAGCACGAGGCAGGACTGTTCACCTTCCATCTCTGTCCTCAGCACTACCCTTAGAGGTTGTCTAAGGCTTTCTAGTGGACATCCGGCAGAAAAAATACTTGCCTGCCTTAGGTGTGCTGCCTCACTTCTCCTTTCTACCCAATAATAGTTTATTTAATCTTCTATCCCTCATTCCAGACATTATTGCTTCCTCTAAATTTACTGCTCCCTTCAGTGGAAACAGATTTTAATCCCTTAGCTTTTTGTGATGCCTGCAGACTCCAGTCGGAAGATTTTATCTCCGAGATTACTCCTAATCTCCCACAGTGGCAGGCCCTGCAGAAATACTGGCGATGTAAAAGATATCACTCACTCTATCTCTCCTTCCCACTGCGACCAGAATGAAATCCCCTATGACAGTATGCCTCCTGTGTTAGCCTGTGGACTTTCCTCAGCGTATGCTTCTTTGGACTACTGTAGCTTTGCAAAAAATTTGCCAATTAATTTGGTCAAACTACCATCACAAGTGTATACCTCATGGCTCAAGGTCAGCATCTGAATCACATTGATGACACTGCTATGCATCCTTTGTAGTTAAGTACACTTTTCCATAGGCACAGTTGAGAGCCAGTACTTATTGTGGTCAGCCATGTGGACTGTGGAGCTGGCTAGCACAGGTTCAAATCCACGCTTCACCATGTCATAGCCTTTTGATCTTGGGCAGTTCTATAACTACTGAGCTTTGGCTTCTTTATCTGCAAAATGGAGATAAGAATAGTTCCTATCTCATCAGGTTGTTAAGACAGGATGACCTTAGTCCTTGTACATACGCATGTAGAATAGGGCCCAGCACCTACTAACCTACTAAGCACCTGTAAGTATTCATTTATTATCCATATGCCCCAGATACAAATCTCACTTCTAACAAACCCTATGTCCAGGAGCTCTTGCCTCTTAATATCTTTTGTTCTTTCCCCTCCTTCCCACAGTTATTGCCCTCATTATCTTTTGCCACTACAATAGTGAAGGGAGTAATGTTAATGGAGTATTGTTAATTCTTTCTTCCCTCTCCTGGAGGTGTCCTGAAATGTGCAGAGCGTATGTCTCTGCCCCAGTGAATTTGGATTTAGCTATGTGATTTGCTCAGTTCAATAGAAAGGGAGTAGACGTGGGCAGGGGCTTTGCATGCGTCTTTAAACCACTTAGCTTAGTCTCTTGCACTAAGATCTCCCATGAGAAAACCATCCTCCTGAGTAGTCTCTGGTCCAGAAGCATGGAACACATTTGGACTTGTTCTGCACTCCTAGAATTCTGACTCCTAGAATCCAGCCAACATCGGCTGAGCAGCATTCAATCCAAAAACCCATCAGTGAGAGACGCTTGGAGTAAGAAACACCGACCTTGGAGTGGTTTCTTATGTAGCATTAATGAAGCAGTAGCTGACTAATACAATCATCTTTCTAAATCTCCTTACCTCTCATCTCTCCTATTCTAGTCCATCTTCATGCTGCCAGATTTGTCTTTCAAAAACACAAACCTAATCAAATCAGTCACTTCAGAATTCTTTGACAGCTCCTTACAGTTCTCACAATAGAGTCTAAACTCCACAGTACTGCATTCAAAGATACTCACAGTTGGGTCCCAGCTGACTTTCTCATTCTTACCTCCTGGCATTTTAATTCACTGGCCACACCAGCCCCGCACAGTTCACGAATATGCATTGCACTCTCACGTCTGTTCAGCTGTGCAACTGATTCTGTCTTCCCCTGGTTGATTTTTCTTCATTCTTCAAGGACAAGCCTATATGTTCTATTCTTCATAGAGCTTTATCTAACTGCCTCCCAAGTCAAAACCAATCATTTCCTATTTTTGTTAGAGGAATCATCACAATGTATTACACATGTGTGTGGGTATATATGCATTTCTGTCTGCATCAGTCTCCCCAGCTGTAATGTGCCTTTCTAGAGACTAACATTATGTATTTCTGGCACTCCATTGGCCTGTATAAAACTTCACATGACAATGTCTTGTTGCCTATGCCTAATAGTAACAGATTGGCTTCATTTTCCTTCACTCTTCCCTGCACAGACACGTTATTTCCTATACTTGATCTTAGCCACCAGCCCAAGAAGCAACACAAACATGTTATTTCCTAACACTGAAATGCTTTTAGTTCCCCCCTCAAATGCTCAAGGCCTACAGGTCCCAAACCATGCAACAAGTCACACTTAACACGCAGAGGTTTTGACAGGTATTTTAACTTTTTGAGGGGCATCGATATCTACCATCTGTCAGACACCATAGCACCTGAGGTAGTTCACAGTGTCAGCATTAGAAGACAAGCATTCATTTCAGCGACATCACCTTTTTGCAAGGCTGAATTTTCAAGAGTTGCTATAATAGAAAGCCAATGCCATGTGAAAATCAATGGGGAACAGGAGAGTATGGTGCTCTCCAATCAGATGCCAGCATCTAGAGACTGAGTAGTGCCCAGCACGCGTGCACATCCCATTAGTATGCCATTGTGGTTATTTAAGAATAAAACTAAAATATTATTTTATTTCAACTGGGTTGTACTCTTTTTTTCCAGGCAGCTACTTAGCTGTCAATACGTAAGTTCATTATTAAGTTCTTTGGACCTAATCGGTCCATGATGGAACTGTTAGGCATTACTTTTGGCCTAGGAATGCCATGAAAAACTCACCAAGACGTAAAGGGTTCAGCAGACTGAGAACGTTTGCAAATGCCTGCCCCATGCTGTTTATTCTCCCAGACTCTTACCCATGTCATTACCAAGGTTGAAGCATCCAGGGTTCATCCGGCAAACTCTCATTTATCCTTCAAAAACACTAGCTTGGATTCAGCCTCCTTCAAGGAGTCTTCCTTGACTTTCGCAGATGGAGGTGGTGGTGGATGAGTTTGGACCAACACCTACATCATAGTGAAGTCCCTGTTCTCTGTTGGGTGGCACCTGTGGCTCAAGGAGTAGGGCCCCATATACCAGAGGTGCTGGGTTCAAGCCCGGCCCTGGACAAAACTGCAAAAAAAAAAAAAAGAAAAGAAATGCTCATCAAATAATAAAGACTTCAATCCTTGTGAAAGGTGTCCCCCAAAAGAAGTCCAGGCATCATCCTTGACTTCTGTTTTGCTTTCAAACCTCATTTTCGATCTGTCAGCAAATCCAGAATCCAACCTCCTTCATCACTGCTACCTGTCTGGGCCGAGTCACCATTTTCTTTCACCTGACTTGTTTCAACAGTCTCTTGGGTGATCTTCCTTTTTCCACCCTGGCCCCTCTTCATTCTCTTCTCAACATCCAGAGAGATTCTTTTAAATACAGGTCACATCAAGTTACTCTATTCAGAACCCACTAATGGCAGTAAAAGTCAAAATTCATACTGTGAGTGACAGGGGCCTTGTGACTACGTGCCCTTCAGAGCTTCAGCACTCTGCCTTCATGTCCTGTGTCTTCCCCTACTATGCGTGCTCACTGGCCAAGCCCGCTGCTCACACCAGGCACAGTCCCTTCTCAGGGTTTCTGCACTTGCTGGTCCTTCTGCCTGAGTACTCTTCCTCCAGAGGGCTGTGGGTGACCCTCTCACTGCCTTTAGACATTAAAACTGATACTCTTTCTCAACAAGACCTTCCCTGACCATCCTATTCACAATTTCAGCCCCAGCCCCAACACACCTTATCCCCCAGCCCTGCTTTATTTTTCTCCTTAGCATGTATGGTTATCTAATATATTATGTGTCTTATTCATTATCCTGTTTATTGTCTGACTCTCCCATTAGAACATAAACTCTGGGAGGGCAGGGATTTTTGTCCTCTTTATCTATGTCTTTATTCTCAGAACCTAGAATGGTATCTATTAAGGACTCATAATAACTGTGTTAAATGAATGTGGAAAAGAAAACTGGAGGGGGGAAAGCATATGTGGTATTGGCACAGAGTTAAACAAATTGATCAAGGGAAAATAGAGCAGAATGGAAACCCCAGAAATGGACTCCCACGTACATGAGCCCTTGATGCATGACCCCAGGTGCAGAGCGGTGGGGGAAATGATGGACCTCTCCATACATGGTGTTCGGGTGATTGGGTAACAACATGGAAATAACGAAAATAGACCCCGAGTTCCAGCTGAAATAAAGATCTAAATGGGAGAGCCAGAATGACAAACCTTTGACTATAATACTGGACAGTAACTTTGTGACTTCAGAGAAAGGATTTCTAAAACAGGACACAAAAAGCACTATCTATAAAGGAAAAAACACATTCAGACCTGATAAAATGAAGAATGTCTATTTTCCAAAAGACACTATAAAGAGAGTTAAAAGACAAGGCTGAGGTAGGGGAAATATTTGAAACATATAAGTGACAGGAGGCTTGGCTTAAGAACTTCTACAACCAAGAGTAAAACAATCATTAGAAAATGGGCAAAAGGCTTAAATAGGTCCTTCACAGAAGTGGAAATCCAAATGGTCAATGGACATTTAAAAAGATGTTCAACCTTGGGCAGTGCCTGTGGCTCAAAGGAGTAGGACACCAGCCCCATACACCAGAGGTGGTGGGTTCAAACCCAGCCCCAGCCAAAAACTGCAAGAAAAAAAAAAAAGATGTTCAACCTTATTAATAGTAAAAAAAAAAAATTAAAACCAAAATGAATTGTCTACCAGATGACAAAAATACTTAAAGCTGGTAACACCAAATGTTGACATAGATCAGTGGTTCTCAACCTTCCTAATACTTCCTAATGCCCTGACCCTTGAACACAGTTCCTTATGTTGTGGTGACCCCCAACCATAAAATTATTTTCATTGCTACTTCATAACTGTAATGTTGCTACTGTTATGAACCGTAATGTAAATATCTGATATGCAGGATGTATTTTCATTGTTACAAAGGGGTCACGACCCACAGGTTGAGAACCGCTGGCATAGATGAAGAACAGGGGGCACGTGGTGGCCTTACTTTTGTTCATCTAACTTGGAAATCGTTCCAAGTCCATATATAAAGAGCCTGCTTGTTCTTCGTTACAGCTGCGTAGTATTTTGCTGTATGGGTGTTTTTAATTTATTCAACCAAGGACTAGTCCTTTATCACAAATACCTGCTGCAGCACCTGGTACATAAGGACAACCCCTTATAAATATTTGATAAATAAATATCTCTACTCTCAGTAGTACTATGACAAAGAATATGAAATAGACATGAAAAAACCATGAGTGCAATAGGTAATAAACATTAAACAGGCAATTTTTTAAAAAGGTAATTCAGGCAATAAGTGGGATATGAGGTCTAAGAACCCAAGTTCTGGGGTCAGACTACCTGGGTTGGAATCTCAACTCTACCATCCACTAGGTATCTGACCTTGGGCAAGTTATGTGCTCTCACTGTGCCTCTGTGTCCCCTTTACACCAGAATGACTACTTGGGATAATGCATACAAGGCACTCGGCACAGTTCCTGGTACATCCCCAGCACTCAATACAGGTCAGACTTTATTTTGAGACGGGGCTAACCAGGGGAGCCTCGCAGAAGAGTGTTTTGATGAGGAAGGAGGAAAGTGGCATTGATGGGACAAATATCTCAATGGGAAGGAACGCCATGAACAAAGATATAGAGACAGGATCCACCAGGACAATATGGGAGATGTCAACAGATTTGTAATTGGGGCATAAACATCCTCCTCCGGAGTAACGAAAAATAAGACTGGTCAGATGTAGACTTTGATAGTAGATCGACCTCTGGGCTTAATTGCCGTGTAAGTCAGGACATGGCATATCTATATCTCTGTTCAAGAAGATAACTTTAACAAGGAGTGTCCAGGATGGATTGGACAAGAGAAAGGCTGGAGAGAAAGCAAATAATTTTCTTTATTGTGTTCTAATTTTGTGTTCCTACTCTGCGTTGATTTGGGCACTTTACAAATTGTATCTTGATTCATCTCCACTTAACTCTGTGATATAGGTGTTATTAGTCCTACTGGAGAAATAGCCAGACTTGAAGAGGCCAAGTAAATTGTCCATGGTTGGAGAACAAGAATTGGAAAATTAAATAGAAACCCACAGTTGTCTGACTCCAAAGCAGAGATGTGCTGGAGCTGATTTATAAAGGCTAGCAAGAGCTGACAGTTAAAGTTCTAGGAATTTTGTGAGCATTTGTTAAACCCAGATATTGTTAAAAATTACGTGATATAAACTTATGATTAAATAAATTACATTTAAAATAAGATAACAGATACTCAAAATTTGTCACTTTCTAATTATTGCGACTACCTTTTCCTATTGTCTATGCCCTTAAGTTTATTTACTTCTCTTGTTTCTGTAGGATATAAATACAATTTCCCAACTCCAAATTCAATAGGATCACAACGTGAGCTTGAAACTGCCCAAGACTGATAAATTCACAACACAGCAATTGGCGTACGTTACAATTAGTGCCTTATTTATCATTCTGTTGATTATCTAGCATTAAGAAGGTGATAGGAAAATGTTAATAATATATATTAAACTTAAAAGTGTGTCATATCGGGTGGTGCCTGTGTCTCAGTGAGCAGGGTGCCAGCTCCATATACTGAGGGTGGCGGGTTCAAACCCGGCCCCAGCCAAACTGCAACAAAATAATAGCCAGGTGTTGTGGCAGGTGCCTGTACAGCTACTCAGGAGTCTGAGGCAAGAGAATTGCCTAAGCCCAAGAGCTGGAGGTTGCTGTGAGCTGTGACTCCACAGCACTCTACCGGGGGCGACAAAGTGAGATTCTGTCTCTAGAAAAAGAAAAAAAAAATGTGTCACATCTATAGCTGTTACATTTTGCATAACACAAAACATTGAGCAAATATTCTTCCAGTATTAGAAAACTATTTTCTGATTCAGCAAAGTCACTTATTGGCAAGTGAGTTAAGTTCCAACATATGTCTTTGCTGTTCCACTTTGATTTTACTTATTAAAAAAAAAAAAATCAACCAGCATTCAAGTCAGAGCTGTACTCTTTTGTCAACTGCAATCATGGGTTGGTTATGAATCCAGAGTTCAGGAAAAATCAACAAAAGCATTCTGTAAGAACCAATCGGCTATAAGAGCCTTTACAACAAATAGAATGAGTTATATACAGGCATACTTCCTATTATTGTGCTTCACAAGTATGGCATTTTTATAAATTGAAGGTTTACAGCAATCCTGCATCAAGCGAGTCTATTGGAGCCCTTCTTCCAAAACCATGTGCTCTGCATCATGCTTTGGTAATTATCATAATCTTTCAAACGTTTTCATTATTATTATATCTGTTATGATGATCTGAGATCAGTGATCTCTGATGCTGCTATTGTATTTGCTTTGGGACACCATGATGCACACCCATATAAGATGCTGAGTTCAATTGATAAATGTTGCACATGCTCTGTGCAAAACAGAGCCATTCCCAAACAGCCATTCCCTCTCTCTCTCTCCTCAGGCCTCCCTATCCCCTGAGACACAGCGTCATCTAAATTAGGCCAATTCGTAACTTTACAATGGCCTCTAAGCCTTCAAGTGAAAGGAATAGTTGCCACGTCTCTCACTTTAATTCAAAATCTAGAAATGACTAAGCTTAGTAAGGAAGGCATTTTGAAAGCTGAAATACACCAAAAGTTAGATCTCTTGTGCTAATCGGTTGGCGAAGTAGTGAATGCAAAGGAAAACTTCTTGAGGGAAATTAAGAGTGCTACTCCAAGGAACACGTGAGAGCTTAGAAAGCAAAGCAGCCTTATTATTGACAGGGAGAAAGTTTGAGGGGTCTGAATAGATCAAACCAGCCACTTTTCCTTATGCCAAAATCTAATCTAGACAAGGTCCTACCTCTCTTTAGTTCTGTGAAGACTGAGAGAGGTGAGGAAGTGGCAGAAGAACAGTTGGCAATGACCAAAAGTTGGTTCACGAGGTTTAAGGAAAGAAACAATTTTTATAAAGTGCAAGGTGAAGCAGCAAGTGCCGATGCAGAAGCAAGTTATCCAGAAAACCTGGCTAAGATCACTGACGTCGGAGGCTAGACTGAACAACAGATTGCCAATGCAGATCAAACAGCCTTCTACTGGAAGAGGAAGCCATTGGCAACTGAAGAAAAAAAGTCAAGCTTTTAAAGAATTAAGGGTAATTTTATTCAGAAGTCTTACGGAAAACTATACATCAAGGTCTGTAGCCCACAGAGGTCTTTCAGAGAGGTCCCATCAGACTTCTCCAATGCAATGGTTCAGTTCAGAGTTCAAATACAGGTGGTGAAGATTAAGTGCATGCAACATCCCATCAGAGATGGAGGGTGAGAGTACATTTGGTTATAGACGACAGAAACACAACCACTAATCTTGTCAGACTTTATCTTTTGAGTAAGAAAAAGCAAGGACCGGAGTCATTTATTTTTAAGGAATATAGTGACTCAGGTAAGAGACACGGGGTGTTGTGTCTACCCAGTTTTGTCTTCAAAGCGTCTTTCTGGAGAACTACCTGTCATCACAAAGAGGAGGTCAGGGGCTTTGTGAAATGGTGCTGGCCAGCAGAAATGAGCAAACATGGTTTCTTACTTTTGCTATGTTAGTTCACACCATCTAGCTAGAGAGAAGTCAACGCCTGGCTTCAAAGGACAGGGTGACTCTTGTCAGTGGCCAGTGCAGCTGGTGACTCGAAGGTGAAGCCCCTGCTCACTGGCCATTCTGAAAATCCTAGAGCCCTTAAGAATATGCTAAATTTACTCTGGCTCTGCTTATAAATAAGACAATAAAGCCTGGATGACAGCACATCTAGTTACAGCTTGGTTTACTGAATATTTGCAGCCTACTGCTGAGAACTAGTGCTCAGAAATAAAGATTCCTTTCAAAATATCACTGCTCATTGACAACGGACCTGGTCACCCAGAAGGTCTGATGGAGATGTACAAGAAAATCCATATTTTCATGCCTTCCAACATAACATCCATTCTGTAGCTCATGGTTCAAGCAGTAATTTTGAGTTTTAAATCTTATTATTTAAGAAATCTATAACATATAGCTGTTATAAATAGTGATTCCCGAGATGGATCTGGGCAAAGGAAATTGAAAAACCTTCTGAAAAAGATTCCATTTTAGATGCCATTAGACACATTCATGATTCATGGGAGGAGGTAAAAATATCAACATCAACAGGACTTTGGAAGAAGTTGCTTTCAATCCTCCTGGATGACTTTGAGGGATCCAAGAGTTAGGTGGAGGAAGTAACCGGAGTTGTGGTGGAGATAGTAAGAAAAATAAAATTAGAAGTGGAGCCTGAAGACGCGACTGAGTTACTGCAATCTCATGAAAGACTCTGAACAGATGAAGGGATTCTTTTTAGGGATCAGCAAAAAAAAAAAAAAAAAAAAAGATGGTTTCTTGAGATGGAATCTACTCCTGGTGAAGATGCTGTGAACATTGTTGAAATAACAAAAAGAGATTTTGAATTTTCCATAAACTTAGTTAATAAAGCGGCAGCAGGAGTTGACTGGCTCCGATTTCGAAAGAAGTTCTCCTGTGAATAAAATGCTATCAAATAGCATCACAGAGAAATTTTTTGTGAAAGCAAGCCGATTGGTGTGGCAAACTTCATGGCTATCATAGTTTTAGAAATTTCCACGGCCACCCAAATCTTCAGCAGCCTCCACCCTGATCATTCAGCAACTGCCAGCATTAAGGCAAAACCATCCACCAGCAAAAACATGAGGGTTCTTTGAAGGCTCAGAAGATTCTTAGCATTTTTTAGCAATACAGTATTTTTAAGTTAAGGCACATACATTGGATTTTTAGACACACACTATTGCACACTTAATAGACTACAATATAAAGCAGAAGTTTGAGTTTTAGATGCACTTGGAAACTCAAAAATTTATGTGATTTGCTTGGTTATAATATTCACTTTATTCTGGTGGTCTGGAACTGAACTTGAAATATCTTTCAGGTATGCCTGTATTTAATATTATCTCTAAATTGTGTTTACACATCCTTTACATCAGTAAAGTTTATAAGTAACATATTTTATACTTAATAGCATGCCCCCATTTGAAGTTATCGTATCACCTGGTCTCCTAAGTGGAGGAGAATAGCCATGATTCTCCACATCAAGTTAATTAATATCAACCCCCACCAAGCATAGTATATTTATTTTTGGCAAACTATGTTATTTTCATCTGACCTATTCCCTGATTTTCTTCTAGGTCCTTGAAATACATCACTGCTTATTTTCAGCCCCAATTATGCAAGTATGTAAGACTTCCTCTAAGTCTGTAAATAGTAATTTTCTGACTTTGCCTTTTCCTTCAACACACTGATTCATCGATTCTAGGATGCATATTTTTTCACATTTTAACATCTCTGAAATTGAGAAGCCTCTTCCAGCCACTGTTGGCCAGGCAGCTGCTGTGTCACTGCCTTCCCACGGGCGAACTTGGCTGTTACATTGGCATCGCTGTCGGTGAGTTTGATTGCTGTTGAAGATGGCTTTTAAAAGATTGCTCATTGAAACTAAAGGTTACCGTAGTGACAGCAAGGCAGGGAAATGGAGAAACAGGAGGAAACTGACAGCAATAAAGCAAACATTTCACTTTGGAGGAATGACAGAAATGCCGAATTTTCTTATAAAGTCCAACAAAGCTCCACAGGACCTAAGAAAGGACGAGACTCACAATTATGTGAAGTGGAACTCCAATTCATCTTGAAATACATACAAAAGCCATGTCACCAAAAGCCAAGCAATTGAGGCAAATGAAGGTGGGGAAAACTGCCAAAGCCTTTGAATGAAAGAAATCCCAAAGTAATAAGAAGCTGATATGATCATTTCCTGCATCACCCAGGACCATTCTTAAGGCATTGCTTCATATTTGGTTGGCAGCTTTTTTCCCCTCTCTGGTTTCGAAAATGATGGTGCCTTTTATGGTCAGTGATATTTAAGACTTGCTTAAAACTGGCTACTAGTTTCCCTCGCCATTTTGTATCAAATGTTATACACTGTTTCGCATGTATATATCTTGTACGTTTTAGTGTTTCGCTTGAGAAATGCAACAGCTACAGTAAAACCAAAAGATTTCCTCCATATGTGATCTGTCCTAACTGCATCACACCTCTCTGTAGTCTTACTCTCTTAAGAATATAACAGAATATCCAACTTCTTTTTAAAATTACTTTTAGATTGAAATATACACAGAAAAACCACAAACCTTGTAACTGTATAGCTCATGTATTATCACAAAGTGAACACCATCCGGATTGTGAAATGAAATTAGTAGCACCTCAGAAACGCTCTGTGGGTCCCAGCCAGTCGCTAACGCTACTCTGATCCCCAGAGATAACCCCTGTCCTCACTTCTAACACCATAGATTAGCTTTGCCCATTTTAATACTTCTATACATGGAATAATACATATTATTTTACTTTCGGCTTCTCTAACTCAGTAATGTTTGTGAAATTTATTGAAGTTATTGTGCATAACTTTAGCTCACTTGTTTTCATATTATTTCACGAATATACAACAGTTCTTTATCCATCCTACTGCTGATAGATATTTGAGCTGTTTCCATTTTAGGGCTATTTTGAATAGTGCTGCTGTGAACATTCTTGAATGTTTTCCTGCGTCCATGAGTACATTTTTGTTAGATACATACTAGGAGTGGGATGAGTGAGATTAGTGGGCCAGAGGGAAGCGTGTGCTCAATTTTAGTAGATACTGCCACATGCCTTTGATCTATGACAAAGGTGTCGACGTCCTTACCTCATATTATGTATACATAAAAATGAATTCTGGGTGAATTTCAATACAAGAGTGCTAAATCTTGATAACTTAGGAGACTATACAGAAAATATTTGAGAAAACACTTCATTATGTATTTATATTTATTTATTTATTTTACCCCATACTTGAAGGCTCAGCTGAAGTGCTGCCACTTTTCCAAGGCTCCCTGATGCTCCTCAGCCAGAGGACTGAATTCCACCTGTCTCCTCCCTCTGGAGCCACGGTTCTCGAGGCATGCTCACAGCGTTCTGCAGCCCTCTCTCGTGATGAGGAGCTCCTTGAGGGCTGGATCCACGTCTGACTCAGTTTTTATTTTCCATACTAGAAAACCAATTCTTGTGCTGAAAACTGGTACAAAAAGAAAAAAAAAAGGAAAGAAATTTATTCTGCTTTTCCTATGGGAACTATAAATATAGATAACCAAACAGCAAGTGAGAAATTTCTCTCTTTTTTTTTTTTTTTTTTTGAGACAGAGCCTCAAGCTGTTGCCCTGGGTAGAGTGCTGTAGCATCATAGCTCACAGCAACCTCCAACTCCTGGGCTCAAGCGAGTTTCCTGCCTCAGCCTCCCAAGTAGCTAGGACCATAGGTGCCCGCCACAATGCCTGGCTATTTTTTTTTTTGGTTGCAGCCTTCGTTGTTTGGCGGGCTGAGCTGGATTCAAACCCGCCACCTTAGGTGTATGTGGCTGGCGCCTTAGCTGCTTGAGCCACAGGCGCCAAGCTGAGAAATTTCTTTGTGGAAATAGTCCAGCTAATAAATAAAGGAGGAATGATAAAATTAATATATGCCCACTTTGTATCCCATAAAGGACTAATAATGGATTGAACATTCCTGCTGACATCCCAAAAGGAGAGATGACCATATATATTGTTCTCAAAGAGATCTCAAAGAGTCCTGGCTCCTCCTCAATCAAAAAGCAACTTAAAAGAAATATACGGTATAGAAGAATATTTTAAATAATAACACAGGAATGCAATCATAAGAATTTTGATAGGACCAATGACTTGATTTCATCTCATACAAAACGCAAGGGAAGAAAAAGAGAGAAAGAGAGAAGCAGCTGTAGATTAAAAGAAACTTGAGAGACATGTAAATCAATTGCAATGCACTGACCTTATTTGGATCTTAATTAGAATAAACCATAAAAACAAACATGCAAAAAAAATGCAAACTAAGTGAATACTTGATATTTAGCAATTATTGTTCACTTTTAAGGCATGATAATGGTATTATAATTAAGTTCTTATAGTTATGAGTCTTTTGGAGATCCATGTTAAAATATTTACAGATAAAATGAATTAAAGCCACAAGGAGGGAGCTGTGTCTTATGTAGATGAAGAAACAAATGGAAGCAAGTGGCTCAGCGCCTCACATACACCTGAGCTGGTGGGTTCGAATCCAGCCTGGGCCCGCCAAACAACAATGACAGCTGCAACAAAAAAATAGCCAGGTGTTGTGGTAGGCGCCTATGGTCCCAGCTACCTGGGAGGCAGAGGCAGGAGAATTGCTTGAGTCCAGGAGTTGGAGGTTGCTGTGAGCTGCGATGCCACAGCACTCTACCCAGGGCAACAGCTTGAGGCTCTGTCTCAAAAAAAAATGGAAGCAGTTGATAGTTCTTGGATGATGGGTCCATGAAGTTTCATTATGTATTTTCTCTACTTTTGTATATGTTTGAAACAACACAACATCTTTTTAATACCAAGAAATGCCTCCTCTGATGTGTCTGGATCAGTACTTTATACATTGTAGGCACTCAGAAATTATGTATTAAATGAAAGAATTGATAGACAGCAGAGGGCCGTCTTGGTTTCCACACACATTTCAGTACTGACGATCACTCAGCTTCTGTCATAATCATAGTGAATGCTCAGTCCACACCCTCCTCTGAGAGGCCCTCAACCACCAACCTCCCATCACTGGACGGGCAGAGACAGCTGCATGGAGCCGAATGCCCCTGGGCTTCCAACTCACTTGCAGATGGGAGGGGCTCGTCAAATTTTCTCTCAGAGAGACCAAGGCTTGGATAGACCAGAATGGGCTCTAAAGTGAAAAATTGTGTAGGACAGGAGCAGGAGTCTTCATTATGTCCTTTTACGGGAAAAGATTTAACACCCCTCATATTAATAATAAGAGAAATAAGTTGAAACTACACTGAGTTACCATTATCAAAAGGATTAACAAAAATTCAAAAGCTTAACAACATGAAAGACTGGCGAGGTCAGGGGGCGCAGGGATTCTCATGCATCACTGGTAAAAATACAAAATAATACAAACCATGGAGAGGAAGTCAGCAAGATCTAACAGAACTACAAATACAGGTAACTTTTGACCCAGCAATCCACCTGCTAGAAACTGAAATTCAAGAGACAACTCCAGCAATACTAAACCACATGGGCACAGGGTTATTAATTGCAGGATGATGTGTAAAAAGCAGGAGACTGGCTGAATAAACTACATTGTAGTCATACCCCGAGTATTACGATGCAGTTGTAGAGAGAATGGACATAAATTCTAGGACTGAATTGCAAAATGCCAAAGGGCAACATTGTACATCACCTTTTGTGTAAAAAATACGCCCCCCTCATATTTGCTTATTTTTACCAAAAGACACAGACAGAGTAAACCAGAAACCAGTGAAATGGGTTACCTACAGGGGTATATGAGGTAGAGGCTGTGGTGGGCTGGGAAATCAGCTCTCTATAATAAAAAGACCACGAAAGTCCTGGTTTGTAACGTTGGTATTTCCTCAGTGTAAAAACTCCCACTGTAGGGAGGCACCTGTGGCTCCATAGGTAGGGTGCAGGCCCTATATACTGAGGGTGGAGGGTTCAAACCCAGCCCTGACCAAATCGCAACCAAAAAAAAGCCAGGCATTGTGGTGGGCTCCTGTAGTCCCAACTACTTGGGAAGCTGAGGCAAGAGAATTGCCTAAGCCCAGGAGTTGGAGGTTGCTGTGAGCTATAACACCACAGCACTCTACCGAGAGCAATAAAGTGAGACTCTGTTTCTAAAAAAAAAAAAAGGAAAAAACTCCCACTATATTCAAGCCACCTCCAGAGATAAAGGCATTGGTTCTTGCAAGCAAGACAAGCTGGCTCCAGTACAACAGTGAGTTAGGAAAGGAAGTGACTCTTTTCCGTGTATACTTTTTTATATAGTTTTTCATCAACTTTATCAACGTGTAATTTACATGCAGTAAAATCAATCATTCTAAGTGCACAATTTGACGAGCTTTGATGAATGCACACACCCTTGTAGCCATCACCCCACCTCCAAATCAAGGTACAGTAGAACTTCTATAAGTTGACCACCCACAGGACTGTACTGAACTGCTCAACACATGGAGATGGTCCACATAAGGAACCAAAAGACGTGGTGCTCGGTCCACAAAAATTCGGTCAACCTACAGGTCAATGTAGGAAGGAGGTCAACTGTGCAGGTTCCACTGTATAGAACATTCCATTACCCCAAAGACTCCTCATGATGCTCCTCCCAGTGAAGCCCCATACCTCCCACCAGCTATAGAACCACTACCTGTTTCCATCACCATAGATTAGATATATCTCTTTAAAAAAAAAAAAAGATATATCTCTTTAGAGTTTCATACAAAATATGAGCATACATACTCTTAATAAATATTCCTTCGTGTCTGGCTTTGTCGACTCAGCATAATGTTTGTAATTAATCTATGTTTTAGTGAATATCAGCAGTCCTCTTCTACCTATGGCAGAGGACTAGCCCATTGTATGGATACACCATAATTTATTGATCCAATCACCTGATAATGGATATTTGCATTACTTCCGATTTTTTTTACTATTATGAATAAAGCGGCTATGAACATTCATGGGCAAGTCTGTGTGTGGACATGTATTTTCATTTCTTTTAGGTTAACATGTAGGATTAAAGCTTCTTGATCACATAAATATAAAACTTTATAAGTGTATCTTTTTTTTTTTTTTTGAGACGGAGCCTCAAGCTATCCCCCTGTGTAGAGTGCCATGGCATCACAGCTCATAGCAACCTCCAACTCCTGGGCTCAAGCGAGTCTCCTGCCTCAGCCTCCCAAGTAGCTGGGACCACAGGCGCCCG